>CAESWR010001308.1:160681-215317 GCA_903171835.1 Mullus surmuletus
CCCCCCCCCCCCCGCTCTGCTCCAATCACAACTTCTCGCCGCATTGCTTTGCCTTGCACACAGCAACAACGGTTACTCAACACTCCTAAAATAACACAGTAGCCAATCGTGGTGCAGGAGGAGAAGTAGTGGTCAATGTAGACCAACTCCTTGACTGCAAGCAAAAACAAGGCACACAGGAGAAAAACAAAGGTGAGAAAAAGGAACCAGTATTACAATAAAGAAAGGTAGGTGATAAGTGGTGCATTGCATTATAGCAAAATAAGAAAGAGGAATGGAGAAGAAATTTGATAGTACAATGATGTGTTTGGGTGCCGGCTGTTCTGTTCTGACTGTGGCAGCTACCATGGCAACCTCATAAATAGGTGCCCTACATATAAGCAGGGCATAAGGTTGCACAGCTCAGTAAATAAACACACCATGAGTGGCGGGAGAGATGTAAGAATTAAGAGCGCAAATCATGCAAAAAAAAAAAACCCTTAGAAGATATTCTATCTTTGCATTAATTTATGTCTGCAATGTTTTAAGTAATTATCGTAATGGTTAAAAGGGTTGCGCCCTTTTTATTGTAGTGTCACTTCTGTATGCAATCCATCTAAAGCACACACCCACAAACACAGACACACACAGAACTCCTTTAGTCTTTCATTTCCCCAGTAGCACAACCCAGTATTACCTAAATATTCCCCACGCAGAAAGGGGAGTCGACATACACAAATGTATGAAAACACACTTGCACACACACAAGAGCCACGATGATAGAATTTAAGGTTCTACAATTTAGATGATCAGTCTTCTTTATCAAATCCAGACTGGTAGAATATACTAGCATTCTTGTCACATTAATTCACATTTACATACTTTTATTTTATTTTTGTGTGATTCCATTAAAACTAGATTTGCATGTAATTAAAAAGGTAAAATGGGGCTGAAATGGTGATCTTTGTCCACATCTACTTTGACTGTGATATGTGTGGTCACATTATACATAAAAAAACAGGGGTTTTAGTAACCCAATTTTAATTTAGTAATGAGCTTTGAACTAGAAATGATTAATCACTGCAAAATTATAATAATTAATCACTGCAAAATCTTTAGAGGAGCTTCAAAAGTAATGAGAATGAAATGTATTAATCAGGTTTTCATCTCTTTACTGTCTATTAATTAATTGGTGCACTTGTGAATTCATGTAATGGTGTGTGTGACACTTACCCTGATGACCTCTGGAGTCTGCTGGATAAGTAGTGTTGAACTTGGTTCTCTGAAAGCCACAGGGTCATTTAGAGGAGTAGCAGTGCCTCTATTGATGCCTGCAGCTGGGATTGTGACAGGATCTGGTGTTTCTGTTTCTACCACCGGTGTAGCTTCAGCTGAATCCATGACAGAAGGCCGGCTTGTGGGCGTGGATGTAACAGGTACAGGGGTTGGCTCAATCTCTAACATAGATGATGCTACAACTTTATCTTTTTTCTCAGTTGTAAGGTCAGGTGGCGGTGTAGGCAAAGATGGTGGGGCAGCATCCGGATTAGTTTGAGGTGGAGGTTTGGAAGTTGCCAAGCACTTATCTTGAGTCACTTCAGATACATGCATCAGGACTGATGACGCTGCAGCTGTGTTTGCCTGAGAATGTTTTGGCGGTATGGCTGGAGCTTTGTCTGTGTCCATGGTTGGGTCAGTGGAGGTGCTTGGTGTGTTTGTGGTTTCCACTGGAGTGTCAGCTCTGCCTGTAGTGGCTATTGTATCTTGCAGGAGCCTCATCACCTCCCGTTCTTTACCACATTTCTTCTCAACACTCCCTGTGCTGCCTGCCCCAGAATCCACCAGCTCCTGTGCAAAACTTTCAATGCTCTCCAGGATTCTGAGCAACAGTACCCCATCCTCCTCCTCCCCCACCACAGAATCACTGTTTTCTAACTGGTGATGATAAAATGCCTGTTGAGTCCTTGGGCTAGGACCATTCATGGCTGGATGACGAGCTGGCTTTTGGTCCTGGAACGGGGACATTTGGGGATGAGTAATGGGCTCACCAGAGATAATCACTTTCCCTCCCTCTATTTTCCTTGTCTTTACTGGAAGAGGAGGCTCGGTGCTTCTGGGGTGGCTCATACTTTGAGAAAGATTCTCTAGATCCATTAGCAGCTTGTCAATCTCATCGTTTCTCTGTGTGACAGCCTTTGCTGCTGAGACTGTTAGAGGGGTCGAAGGTCTTGGTTGGCCATGGCCAATGTTGGATGAGCTATCCAGGTTATGTTGTTGGGAAAGATGCATGTGTTGACTTAAGATAGCTCTGTTGAGGGAGGTGATAGCTCCTCTGGTTGAAGTGTGCATCTGTTCTGGGATCTCTGTTGTCTTGTCCACATCTGCATCTTCTTCCTCAATATAGAGAGCCTCCATGGGGGATGCTGGAGGGGTGTGTGTGTATGGTGGGGTGGGAGAGGTTCGAAAAGGAGACAGAGAGTGTGTTGGAGAAGTGCTGGGTGGAGAACAGTTAACAGAAGGCGGAGAGAGTGTATACTGTGTTATAGAAAAGGGTTGTGATTGCTGTAATCCATTGGTGAGGGGAGTGGTTCTAGATGCGAAACTTTGGATTGGTAGTGAATGGATAGACTCAGATTTAAAAGATGATGAGGAAGAGGAAACGGCGCCAGGGGAAGAAGATGCAGAATAAGGAACATTCTTTGAGATGGGAGGTGACTGCACCACATCCTCATAGCGAGGAGGTTGTTCATTGCCAAATATTGGAGAATACGGACCCTGTTGAAGGGAGTGAATACTGTTTACCAGCTCAGCAAGATCACTGTGCCCAGTTTGACCTCCTTGTATGTTGCTTCCCGAACTTCCAAGTCCCTCAAGCTCCAGAGGCAGTCGCTTCAAATATGAGCTCAATCGAGCCATCACCGCCCTGTACACACTGTCAGGACTGGCTCCTCCATCCTCAGGCCCTCCACCAGCTTTGCGTCTAATGCACTGTTTGATTATGTCAGTGCATTTCTTTAGGTCTTCAGAGCACTTAAGTAAAATGTCAAGGCAGGCACGAATGTCCTCTCCTCCTGCCCCTGTAGTGCCTGCTTCTCCCCATGTCTTCTCCAGCAAACGGGCAATGAGGTTTTCTTCCCCGAGGGTGTTGCGGTACAGAGAAGCTACTGTGTTCAGACTTTGTTCCAGCGACCCACTGCTGATGCTTGATAAACTACTTGTAGAACCACCACTAATTTTTGTGAGAGCGGACGAGCTGCTTGAGTTGCCCTTGGCTTTGGACTCCTCCACTCCAGCCCCTTTCCCTAGCACAGATGGAGGCAGGTTCTCATTGTTTGAAGTACCCACTCCATTAGTCATGGTCGTTCCATTAGTGGTAATATTAGAACTAAATTGACCATAGATGATTTCCAGATCAGTGGAGCGACGACTGAAAGAGTCAGGACGGACCTTGCGTCCTTTTCGGAAGGTGACATGGTTGGAAGAGGACAGTCGGAGCTTGTCAAAAGAAAACTCTTTGAGTTTGCCACTGGCTAGGTTTATGGCCTCTTCAGTAATGTCCTTTAGGCTACTTGATGAGCTTAGGTTCCCTGTTGATCCACCACCACTGGGTATCTTTTTACCTCTCCACATGGGACTGTCCTCCCCTAAAGACAAATTGTTGTTGCTGCCAGCCCTTTCTAGAGCAAGACCAGAATTATAACTCGTTTCCATGGTGACACTCATTTTACTATGGTTGGATATCTGATGAGTGTTAATGTTCTTGGAGTGTATAGATAGGCTGTCTGGGTCTGTGTATTCAGGATCTGGTGCAATCAGCTCAGAGCAGGTACTATGGTGTGCGACAGTGCAGTCCAGTCCCTGGGAGAGCGCCCCACATGGGCCGGAGCAATAATGGACTGCATGGGAGTGAGTGCGCTGGTCCACTACTACACTGTTGTAACAGCTCACATTGCTTACCACCACACAATAGGCTGCTGCCATGGTGAACAAAGTCCAGAACAAGTCTGTCAAGGCATAAAAAGTTCAAGATAATGTCAAAAATATCAAGAATATTACTTTAAAAAAATAAACCTCATTTTTTAGAATATTTTGTTGAGTCTTCTTCAGCTGAGAGATTTTATCAAAAAATGGATCATCATGCCCTGATCTCATCAATAGCTCTGTTTTTTTTTTCTCACCTTAGGCACTTTATGCAGCAGTTTAACATCCACCAATGACAATTGTGGAGAGTTGCAACAGCGGAAGATCCAGCAGGGATATCACCCTTGCCTCCATAGAAGCAGCTCCAGGGACCTAATCCAAGGCCACTGAGCCCTTAACATTCTTCCATCTGGTCAATGAAAAACAGGAAGAACCGTCTTATCTTGCTCTCTTACTTCCGATGTCCAGAGACAGGTGAGAACTGCTTGCTGACTCCAGCACAGCTGCTTGCATACCAGGAAATCAATTACAGACGGCTATGGGCCTTTTTCTCTTTGTTGGTCTGGATCCTTTTCAGTTGTACTGTATTCTTAACTCCTCCTGCTGGCATCCACTTGTCATAGGCAGTGTGTATTTCCGACAGGGGACACTACCTGCAGGTCAGCACGGGAGAAAGAGGGAAAACAGAAAAACAGCGAGTAAGTCAAATAGCAATAATTCACCACTAAGCTATGAAAAAACTGGATAACATTGCTATTCGAGTTCATGTCAGTTCCTTCAGAAAAAAACAATTGTGTACTTCAATGTAAAAGCAATGAGCATCAAATATTTCTAAAGATGCTGCACTTTCACAGAAAAAGGCACACATCTCGGCACAAAGTTAAAAAACACAAAATGTTTATCACCCTGTAGCTCCTATCTTCTGCTACTGTGGGAATGTTTATAGAGCAATGCTAATTACGTGGTGTGACAGACAACTACAATAGCTCACAAAAGGACACTTGTGGGATGGATTCGGTCATAGAAACAAAGATTTATTGAAAACAAATACCAACGTCTCACTGCTACCTCAATGTAATAAAACAGACACCACTTAAAGTGAAAGTAAAGTGAAACTATATTTTTGTTCTGAGTCAGTTACACAAAAGACAGATATCTTATTAACCATCCTGCCAAATTTGAATGCTTGAAAAAGTTGTTTAGTAAGTTAAATTAAGCTTTAAAAATCATGGAAAATCCAGCAGCTCTCTCGGCTCTGGAAGCTGGGGGCGTGTCTGCTGCAACCACAGAAGCCGCGCCCACTGGTAGAGCTCTGTTGAATTTCAACTGTCTATCAAATCCCTCCCAACAACGTCAATGGATTACAGTTTCATCGGAACTGTGCAGTTCAGAGATTATTGCTGTGCTGGCACCCAGAGATTTATAACACTGTGGTGCAGTTTGGACCGACCGATTAGTGTTTAGCATTAGCACTGGGGACTGTCCCACTGTTGCAGTTTACGTGTGTGTGTGTGTGTGTGAGTGGGACGTGTCTCCGGGAGAGCTGGTCAGCAGAGCAACGGGTAGCCGCTCATCTGTTGACGCTCATCTGTTGACTGCATTGATTTTGGATTAAATAGGAAGAAATGTTTGTTATGGGGAAAAAGGCCTTTAAGAGGCTCTGTTACACTAATCTCAAAAGATTGTCAGAGTGATGGCTAAGACTTATTTAATGCACGCAGATCAAAATAAACAAAGTTTCCATTCTGAAAGTTTCGATTATCAATTAAGCAGTTAAAAGAAGAAATACAACAAACAGGTGAGGAGGGATAATCATATAAAGTGAAAAGATGCAGGAGCCCATGTGTGGCAAAGACAAGGGGTCTCTGAGCCAAGCTTATTGACGAAACTAATGAACTAAACCCAGGCTTCTTGGCACAAGTAGCCTGGACTCTAAAGACACATACAAATGTAGAAACACCATGTGAAGGCTTGATAGAGCATGTCCCACAATAATGGCAATTGCTTTTAAAAGCCAGCATTCAAGGAGGCAGGCCCAGACATAGGATCAGTTTTGTAAAACAGCTGCCAAGGTATTTTATATTAGACACGGAAAGGAAACATGGGACAAAAAGAGTACTGATTTGTATTAGTCTTCAGTTTTGTTGAGTTCAGATGGGTAGGTTGACATTTCTCGTGCTACAGGCAGAAAAGGTGAAAAACGCTTGGCACACTAATAACTGAGGGCTCGATAATTATACAAGCACAAGTTTAGTCTACACACAAATTCTGGCCATAACTGTATATTTGTGCAGACACAATCCCCACTTGCAAATTTGTTAGACTGGTGAGTACCAAGATGGGTATGATGGCGCAGTAGGGAAGCATCAATGAAGATCTTCCTGGCACAGTGTCCTTTTGATATCATAAAGCTGTACTACGATCATGCTCGCACAAACCATATACTTTTAGCTCCGATTCGCGATTTTGATGAATCTGGGCAGGTGCATAGTTGTGGATCAATCTCAATTCCAAAAATATATAAACAAATGGTCATTAAATGCAACTGATGTCAATCAAAGTTAAATTACTGAGTTTTAGTGTACGTTGCAGCATACAATATAGTCACAGTGCTGCACAGCGCATTTAAATCTCATGAGAGGAGCTGATTTGGTTGTTCATGATTGTTGTCGGCTTTGAACACACCCACAATGCCCTCCTACCTTTCTGCTGCACCTTGTGCCTGGTTCATCAAATTACAAAAAAGATCAACCACACCTATCTGCGTTGCCTGGTTCACAAAATTAGAGCCCCAGATCAAAAGAAGACAGGGCTATGATAAATTCATTATATGATATATACGATATGATGTATATTATAGTGTGAGATGCATTTTGTGGCTGTATGTCCATGAGATTCAGTCCCAATCCTGATTTACCCATATACCGTTAACCCTTAAATATCAAAAATGTCAGTGAAATTGGCAGTGAAGTTAGTAATTGACTGTGAAAGCCTAATCTCCTGAATCTCAAAGAGATTAGGAGGGATCTCTCATAAACATGTACAAATACGTATATGTGTGTATTAGGGGTGGGTCTTTAACATGTTAATTAGGATTAATTATTCACAAAAAAGTTAACGCATACATTTTTTTTTTACGCCATCCAGTGATCACACTGATGCACAGATGCATCAGAGCTAGGAGGAGTCTAGGAGCCTAACAACAACTACTGTTCACTATTACTGTTCTGATGTTACGTGTTGTCGATCGAGGCTTCCTGAGCAGTTTCGGAGCTTCCACAGTTGACAAATATCCGCTTCTTGAGTGTCCAACTCGCGGTGACGCACAGCAATTCACTCAACCCAGACGGCACAGAAATATAGTGGAGCACACAAACCCCCACACCGGGGCTACACGGAGGCTCCGCAGTGCAGGAGTATAAACTGAGGGGTTAGAAAATGTAGTACAGATAGCGACGTCTGATTCAAGTTTATGATTTACAGTGCCATTGTCAGACTGATGCAAAGTGAACAATATTTGGTTGTCTAAATCTATGTATGTGTCTATTATTTGATTGAGTCATATACCAAAATCCATTTGAACTGAAAAATTGTGCTTCTTGCGGCAAATATTGTTATGCGATTAAAATGCAATCAATTAAGATGAATTAATCACAAAGCCTCCAATCAATTTCATTAATTTCTTTAATCGTGTCCCAGCCCAAGTGTGCGTGTGTATTTGGGGGCAAGGAACAGGTTTGTTTTTTGCTTCAAAGTGAAAATTGTGACTCATGTCTTTTCTTATCATCAAATGTTTCCTGGTTTAACAGTTTGGTCTTGTAAAGTGCCAAACACAAACAAACAAAAAGTGGCACATGCACCACTGTTAAATGCAGAGGAAAAATGCCTGAAATATACAATAATACTATGAGCCATGAGACTGTGATCATGATGATGATGATGAAAGCTAACAAAGGGTTTCAAACATCCACAATACACCACTACCCTTTAACACAACAATACCGACTCCACACAGTTGCAGCTGTAAACAGCCAGAAATCCATCAGTTTCCATCAAAAGTATCAAATGAGCCAATGAGGTCCCACACACCATTTACAGACAAAACAAATACATATAGCACTATTAAATATGAGTGAAAAACATCAGACATCATGACATTTTCAGGATTTTATTTGTTGCTCTGGAAACCTTATCTTTCCTTTTATAGTTTCATCTAGTAAATAAGATACATATTATACAAACCAAATCTGCTTTTTACATTTTTAACTAAAATTTGATATACACACAGCAAAATTGAATTGAAAATTGACATTTTTTGAAGCGATTACTTTTTCCAAAGTGAACTTCCAGCACATTTTGGTCTTGTTTTTCATGGCACTTTACTATGGAGCTGTCGATACTCTGCTATCCTTTGCCACTGGTAAAAGTATGTAGACTCATCCATTCTGGGTTGATTGCCTGCCCAGTCGTGTCTATGCACATTTAAACTAACTTACAATTGAACTATTTAGGCGACTTCATCCAACTTTGTTTTGAGTTCTTTCGACCAAATTTGATCAAGTTAAGTTTAGGGCTGAAACGATTCGTCGAGTTATTCGATTAACTCGATTACAAAAATTCCTCGAGGCAAAATCTCTGCTTCGAAGCCTCGTTAAATTCCTATGACGTGCACTATACGCGCACTAAACCCGCAGACAGCTGATTGTTCCACGGAGCGTTGTTCAGGAAGCACAGCAGCGCGTCATGCTGTGTCCCAAATCACATCCTTCCATACTCAATACTTAACATTTTGAGTATGCGAGGTCAAAATGAAAAATAGTATGGATAGTATGGGAGAAATTGAGTATGCAAAAGTACCCGGATGACGAACTCAAACCGGTCAGGATTCTGAGTCTGCAGCAGTGGACACTACTGTCTTTGACACTTTTCTTTCCACCAAGCACCACCAGCTGTGTCATTTTGAGTATATTTGTGGTGTTTTTCGTTAGTTTCTAAGTTAGCTAGTTTATCGCGAATGCTAATGCTAGTTCGCTAACAGCTGCTGGGCTCCGAAGGGTCACCCGAAGAACCGGAGAATAATAACAAGCTGCTCAGGAAGGTGGAGGAGGCTGCTGTCAGAGGGGAGGGGAGGAGCTTCATCCTAAATACTCACACAATAATATATAATAATAATAATAATAATATAATAATAATAACAAGCTGCTGTCAGAGGGGAGGGGAGGAGCTTCATCCTAAATACTCACACAATAATATATAATAATAATAATAATAATATAATAATAATAACAAGCAGCTCAGGAAGGTGGAGGAGGCTGCTGTCAGAGGGGAGGGGAGGAGCTTCATCCTAAATACTCACACAATAATATATAATAATAATAATAATAATATAATAATAAAACCCAGCAGCTCAGGAAGGTGGAGGAGGCCACTGTCAGAGGACCGAGGAGGAGCTTCACCCTAAATACTCACAAATTATATATAATAATAATAATAATATAATAATAATAACAAGCAGCTCAGGAAGGTGGAGGAGGCTGCTGTCAGAGGGGAGGGGAGGGTTTCAGCGGAAATAAATTATTATTTTTTTATCCGATTAATCGATTAATCGATCGGTAAAGTGCTAGATTAATCGATTACAAAAAGAATCGATAGCTGCAGCCCTAGTTAAGTTGTCTACATGCTTTGTATTAAACCAGACTAACACAGAAATTCAATTTTCTAAGTGTGTAAAAGCACTTCGTGTGGTCGAACAGCTGTCACTTTAAGCTTTTTATGGAGCACATCACAACCTGACAGACAAAGAAGACCATAAAACTAGATTCCTCCTACGTCCCCCAAAACGCTCTAGTTTACAACTAACTTCAAGAGATGAAAAATAATTTCATGTAATGATAACAAAACAATCACAGATATATAATACATTATATAGATATATCAGGATTGAATCCATTTCAAATGGTCTACAGCATTCATTGCAACTATAGTCACATCCTCTGTTATTGGTTTGTTTTCTTCCCTAGTGTTTAGAGCCTATTTTTGGAGCCATGTTTGTACATGTGCCCACACGCACTACCAATGGTCAAATGTCCAGCTGCCACTTCATCTTCATCATGTGTATGTGTGTGTGTGTGCCTGTCACACTCCTGTCACACTTATCCACAGAAACAGGGCCATGTTTACACCCCTGTTTTAGATCACTCCCAAATTCCCTCATGTTGTTTTCCCTCAGTCATCTAGGGCCTGCCTATCATCACCTCTTCCCATTTTAAATGCACCTCTTCCTTGATTTGTTTGGATCTTTTGCAACACTACACTAGTGCGAATCACCTATTTTACTTCTTGCTTTGTATATATAACCTTTGTATACTCACATACCCACAGTGAATGAAAGCCAAGCATGTGGCAGTCAATTCAACACACTGACAAAACTAACATTAGCATATCAGTATTTATCATTATAGCATGACAGTATTTATATTGTAACTTTGACGTTTACAGAGAGGCTACACAAAGAAACGACTCTGTGGGTATAATGTAGGTTTCCCCCGAGTGCAGGTATACCGTGTGCAGCCGTGGCACCCGTGCTACCATTCTATACAATGCATGCACTTCCACCAGACGCGTCGCATCACATCCAAGAAGCAGCTCGCTCCTCTGCAAAAGACACCCACCAGGTTTATTTTCTATTGTGCATACAAACTAAAGGCATAGAACATCTGGTCAATTTTCAAAATAAAGCACAATTTGCAGACCCTGCTTTTTATTTCAAAATTCGAAACACAGCTGCAAATCAGTTATCATGTTTTTCATATGTGCCTTTATCTTAACTTACAATAACAAATAAGAGTATGAAAAAAAAAAAAAAACAATTCCACTTTGCCTACAAAACATTCTTTCTTCTCGTGGGTGCGCGTGAGGAGCCAGGCAGAGCCACACAGAGCCAAACAGGTTTAGCTCAAAGAGGGTGGTAGATTAGGGTGGTGATCAGCAGAAGACAATACAAGGAAATCAGATCAAACAACAGTATTTTATGGGGAATGCAGGTAGTGAGGATTCCCTCACACCAAACAGTCCAAGCCAGTGTCCTGGCAAACTAACAACAGAATCTGAGACGGATGACCTGACCTGAGATGAAAGGAGCTCCAAACTAAAAGCGGGTAGTCCCAGAGAGGCAAATGGGAAAAATAAAATAAAATAGAGAGCAGGCAGAGATCAGAGTTCAGAAGGCAGCTTAGTTTACAAGGGCAGAGATGAGGCAAATTGGTCAGGGACGGGTAGATCCTGGGAAATCAGTCTGAGGAATGCTGGAGAGCACAGAACAATCTGACAAAGATTTGCGGGGATGGTAGGGTTTAAAAGTGTATCATTCATCTTAGCTTTAACCCGAGCAGCTTGTGGGGCTCTCCATGCCGAACCAACGTTGACTCGAGGCTTCATTCACTCTTGATTAGACTTTTTTTTTTTTTTTTTTACAATGGTACACATTTTCTTGTTTGGAACAGTCTCTGTCCACGCAAAGCCAAGCTACGCAGCACTAGCTTCCGCTATGAAGCACCAGCCCTTCGCTCTGCGCTAACATGAACACTCGACCTGTTTGGCCACTAATACAGAGGACAAGAAAGATCACACACAGAAGGATTTTGGCCGCAGTTAGCACTCAGGATGTATGGAGACAGTAAGCAGGATGTATGGGTACTCAAGTTAGTATTTTTACTTCCACTGCCTATTTGCGAAGCCGAGAGGAAAGCGCTGGTATAAAGCAATAAGCAAGATGTAAGATCAAACGTAAAGCTACACAACAAATGTAAACAAAACTTAGATGACAACCACAATGAAGGAAAATGAGAAGCAAAAAATAAAACATAATAAAAGGACTTGTTTGTCCAACCTGGTTAGAAAACATGTTTGAGTTAGGTCTGTGTCTTTGCACACAGACATGCTCTAAAATGAACATCAAAAGTCTTGACAGGTAATTTTGTTATGAGTAAGTGATCTCATTTGAACACAGTATTTGCCTCAAGGATACATATATTAGTACGCACACACTTTCTTCCTGGTTTGTTTTTTTCGCCTAGCTGAAAAAAACAAGACCTATGAATGTGAGCCATTAAGTCAAGAGTACACAGACAATGGCAAAGCCTGGATGACTCAGCATTACATAAACACAGTAGGGCTGACATGGATCACAGTTTGGATCGCACAAGGGTTTTGTGAGCCACTGTTTTTCAGATCGGTAAAATAAAAGGAAATGTGGGTGTATTTCTTTGCTTTCCATTTTTTTCGTTTATTTCGTGAAAGAACACCTTAAGCAAGGGACAAAATTCAAGAGGTAAATTAAACTTTCCTCGGTCAAAGTCTTGTTCATATGGCCGCTCAAAGTCGAGAAACATTTGTTGCAGTGTGTTTGCCTTTACTTTTATCAGTGTGTTGACTTCTGATTAATTCTTTAATGTAATGTTGTATTAGTTAATGTTTTTACAAAGGGTTTGACTCTTCCAGGCCACACAGCAATGTGATAATCACATCGAAGTCATTGGATTCATTCTATATACAGCTGTTTTTTTTCCCAGGTATCGGAATCAGCATCAGGAAAGGAAAAATGCTTTCGGAATATCTCCTCATCCTCCTACTACTAATATAAGAGAGATCCTAAAATTATACGCGCTCGATCTCTGTAGCGTTTGATTTATGCATTGTTGGAGAACATTTCTCTACCTACTTGTGTTTCTGACATGTTTTCATCTGCTTATGGAATTCTTCCTCCCTGCTCTTAATGGTTTTTCACAATTGAGATCTCCTATGCGTGAAGATGTTTTGTTAATCACTCATCTTTAAAAAGACCAACTAATAATCTTAAGGAGAAAATAGTTTTGAATACAGGTCCTGGCTGCAGGTCTCCTCATTTGACTGGACTTAAGTGCTGCATTTGACCAAGTAGACCACGCCATCTTGTGTCAACACCTTGTGGAAGTTGGCATGAGGGGCACTGATTAAAAGTTTTTTTCAGTCCTGACTTTCAGGAAGGCAGGAATATGTTACCCTGGTGATATCCTCCTTCAGTAGTAGTTTAGTAGTTTTCTTTGGTGTCCCCCAGGCCATGGGCGAGTCCTGGGACTCCTCATCATTTACATGCTGTATCACTTACAATGAAGGGTAAGTGGAGGAGCCACTTTGCTTTTAAATAAATGAACAAATCAGAAGCCATCCTCATTGGTACCCCCTACCAAACAAAGAAAGCTGGAGTGGAGTCAACTACATCATCATAAATGCAGCCCTCCATCCAACTCCTCTCACTGGTCAGCAGCCTCGGTGCCAAGCTGGACCTGTCAGTCTCTCTTTTCATACTCCTCAAATCCGTCTGTCAAACCTCAATCTTCCACAGGGTTTTTTTTTATGTAGATTGATGTAATCATTTTATAGTTTGATGTAATAATTTTTTATCTTTCTAATCAAATGCAGTCACCTCTGCCAGAAGTGCAAAAGGAATGTTGGCGCTGGGTGTGGATCTCCGTGAAGGTGATGCCACAAAAGCGTCACTTTTTTGGTGGTTGGTGGCCATGACTGTGGGACTTGCAGAGGGCAGTTCTCATGACTCTCCCCAGCCACATCGCCTGCTGGTTCCCTGTTTCACAGGGCTCCCAACGAATTGATTCCAATGGCGCCTAGCAGCTTGATGTTATTCGTGGTGGTCCGTTTTTGTCAGTGTTGTGGATTGCATTAATGATCATAAATAAATATTTGTATGATGCAAAGACATTTGTCAAGTCCCATGCTGATTAGAGTATGAAACACTTAAAAATATCTTCCTTGAGTATGTGTACTGAAGTTAACTATGATGTCATACATTTCATTTTTTTCAGTCTTATTTTAGAACTCATGAAATATTAGACAAATTGCTCATAAAACCTGTTGCTTGACCCAGTAGAGGGTACGGTACACATACACATGTGTACACAATCAAGGTGCAATCTTGGGACAATGGGGTGCAGTGCAGCACAGTCTGATTTAAGAGGGATAACATGGACTCTGTATTGCCCCCACTCTCTCTTCTACTGTTACCGCCTCATGCGAGAGCTCCCATAAAGTCAGACCCTACCTGTGGAACAACGATCCTAGGAAGGCACTGACATAAGATTCTGGAAAGGACTGTGCAGCCAAGTTAGAAGACGTTTTCACTATCATCTACAACCTGTCGCTGTCTACATCATTGGTCCCAGTATGCTTAAAAAAAACAAACAATTGTTTCCGTCCCCAAGCACACAAATGCCTAAATGCCCACAAGCCTGATGCCCTCGCCCCCATTCCTGCTACATGTTTTTAGAGGCTTGTCATCATGCACATAAAAAATGCCATACAACCCACACAGAGCCGTATCAGTTTGCTTACCAGAAGAATAGACTGACAGAATATGCCATAGCTATTCTTGCAGCTAAAGATTTTAAAGAAAGATGAACCAAGGCAGTATAAGGCTTGGTATAATCATCAGTGCTGTATTTCAATAAGGTTGAAATGTAGCAAAGTATGTGGCTGAAGGGCAGGTCATAAGGAGGCTGACATCATCACTGTCTTGCTAGTAGTGAGTCACTCACTTCTTGCACAAACCAATGAACACACTTCTCCAGCAAGTCTATTCTTCATCTGTCTCTAACTGCTCAGACAGTTGGCACTACAACATGCTGTACACTGCAGAGAAGTATACTATATCATTTTTCTCATGTCGCAGAAGGCTAGCATACATGTGTGCATATTCCATCTAAAGTTGAGGGGGCAGTTAATGCTATATGTCAAATAGGCATGTGGGTGTCCTTTTCAGCATTAGCGGCCAGTAACTACTATAAATGTAGGCTATATGTGAGTGTGTGTTTCCCTATAACGTGAAGCAGTGAACATTATGACGACTGTTAATTCCCGATTTCCAGTCATCTTTATGGAGTTCCAAGGAGACAGGGTAGGCAGACACAGAGTCATCCTGCCGGCACATTGCCATGTCTGTGTTTCACATCTGTTAGCAGTTACACGCACATATACTTATGCGTACACACACAGACACACACGCGCTATGCTTTGAAAGATATACTGTACTACAAACAACCTGCACAAGCAGAAAAACACAGTTACACAATTGCAGTTCAAAAAGGGTTTTGACTCCCACACGAACCGCCCACACAACTGCTCAAGTGTAATGCACCAACCTGCCAGTATTGAATAAAGTAGGGCAATTCACTTAAAAACTTTGCAAACTCTTCATGCAGCGAATGCTTTTAAATACACGATGGGCTTTTGTGGTTGTCTTTATCCGCCAGTTGATGTTTATAAGTAATTACTATAACTCTAAACTAGCGCTGAGTTATCTTTTTCTAATTGAAATTGCAATTTCAAACAATGCAATTATGTTTTGACAAAGGCTGTTTAAGACTGACATTATGCAGTGTTTCCTGACCCAGTATCTGTTGTGTTCTTCAAATACACGCTGTGTTCCTTGTGTGACAGTCAAACTCACAAATCACATGCCGTCATAAGAAAAGCGACAAATATATGGACATATAAGCCCACCAACAACATATGGGTGTTTCTTGATTTCAGACTACAAACATACAGCAGAAAAAGTCAGGTGAATGTAACCCTTATACCCATTTTTGCAACCACCATTATGGTGTCATTTGGGAGTGTAACTCCATCTGAAAAGGACTGCTGAAAACACCATGAGATAACAAATGGCTTAAAACACTACCTCACGAAAGACAAAGTTATCATGCTGACAAGATGGGTTTCAAAACTTCTACCAATTACTGGCTAGAAGATATTCAATTGCCTCCCACACTTTTTTCAGTAGGTATTTGGTTAACAATTTTGAAAATCCACAGATTCGGCCCAAATCATGGATATCTTAGATGTCTTCCTTCATCCTCAAAATCATGGTTAAATAACCTGCCACTCTACAGCATGAATCTTCTCAACTTTCCTTCTGTCTGACTCATGCAACCTAAAAAATATATATACTTGGTTCCCTTATCTCTTCAAAAAATGTGAGAGAATGATATCAGACGTCAACTAGAGCTTTAACCAAGAGTATCTAATTGTGATTGCGAGCACAATCAGTGCCTTTTTTGTGGCCCTGGTACGTGCGTGCATGCATGTTCTGTGTTTTGGCCCTCAAACTGCGGGAGAGCATTTATCAACAAACTACAGTCCCAGCCACCCCTAGGGACCCAAACATTGCAATTCACCATGGTTCCCATGGGCGCCTGGCCCAGCATGATGAACAGAAGGTCATCTGAGAAAAACAACAGCAATATAAAGTATCTTCAGAGATCAAAATGCTTGCCATCTAAGTTCCTGCCACTTCAGATGTGAATTTGAAAATAATGTTCATATATATGAAAAAAAACTACCAATACAATTATTTAGAATTAAATTAATGAATTCTTTTAGCCAGCATGCAATCAGAACAATATTTACATTCTGCTGTCAAATTGCAGTAATTTGTAACAAGCCTGAGATGAATAAACAAAATAATACAGGATGTTTCTGCAGGTATCAGCAAATCTAATTTAATGCTTATGCCACTTAAAACAAACATAATGCCCATGTCCAACTGCGGATAGTTCCCTCCGCTCTTTCGCCACAGCATGAGTATGCTCACAGTGTCAATCATCACTCTATACTTCCGATCAAAATTATTAAATGTTTATATAATGACTATAAATTGTAAATAACAATGTTTTTTTCCATCAAGTGTATTGAATTTTGTGATGCATCGAATTTAATGCTTTTCAATATCATTTAAGGCCTTAATATTCTCAAAATCTATTTAATGACTTTTAATGCTTTCTTATGACCCACGGCAACCCTGTTGATAAAAGACAATTCATTTGCTATAGGGCTGCATTCTAGCTTAAAAGGCAAGTGGCTTTGTACACCCTGGACAGATAGTTAGTCCATCACAAACAAAGAGAGACAGACAACCACTCAGACATGTTTTTAGTCTTTGAGAGCCCATTCAAGCACAGGGAGAACAGGCAATCTCCAAAGAAAAGGCCCAGCTGACTGTCAGGTTTGAACACAGTCTTCTTGCTGTGAGCCAGCAATGCTAATCAATGAAAGTACCATGCATATCTTTTGTGACAATTTCATTTGGAGATATATCATGAAAACGTAGAGTGCCAATCTCCTGTGATGTGTCAGTATGTCTCAGTTAGGTCCTTTGTAGACCATGGATAGCTATAAAAAATAAATAAATAAAAATGCAAAATATATAAAAAGATGAATTCCTCTCAAGACAACACTCTTCACAAGTGGTTGTTTCAAAACTGTAATTCTTTCAAGTCAAAATTTCTGTTTGTAAGAATATTACATTGTATATAAGCAGTATGAAATATATATCTTTCAATATTGTAGAACAAACCTGACTTCACAAAAGGCAGATACCTTAAAAGCAAAGACTAAAGAGAAAGGGCTGTCAGGATGCAGGTGATGTGGCTGTCATACAACTAGCTGTCTTTGATACTCTGCAGTTCAAACACATAGTAGGAAAATCACCTCAGTGATGAAAGAACACTACTGATACCCATCTCCTCTTTCCCAGGCATGACACGAGCGCGCGCACGCACGCACGCACACACACACACACACACACTTACTTCATGGGGAGAGTTCTCTGCATACATGAGGGGAATGAATCATCCAAATCCAAAGAAATCCCCAAACTCTGTGTATGTACACTAATATCTGTTTGTGTGTGTGCTTGTGTGTGTGTGCATACGTATGCATGCTATTCTCTTTGGAACAAGGACAGTGGCTCTGAAGTCTTTTCTGTTAAAGATTCCCTATGGGAACCACATCTGGACAGATGAGAAGTCAGAGGAAGAAGATATGAAAAAGAAGGGAGTCATGTCATGTATTTCTGAGGACATCAGAACACAGATTAAGGGGAAACAGGATACACACACGAAATGGAAAAGGGGAGGGAAAGGTAAGACGGTCGAGAAAGTACAATAAAAATCGATGTAATCTAAATTCCCATAAACAAGTCTCAGAAATGCAAAATCGCTGTATGGGTGGAAGGAGAAACTGTTTAAGCCTCAATATGAGATAAAAAGGGGCTAAACTGCCTCGGTACCCACAGCTGGTTTTAAGTGAATAAACAGGGTCCTGAATGCAAAAACCAGCCACAGGGGAAATGGAAAGTAACCAACTTGTGATCGGCTTTTAAAGTCAGCAAACTTTGCTCATGTGCTCATATTTTATTATATCATACAAAGTGGAAATTTAAGAAAGCCATTTCTAAAGCAATATTCAGGGATGCACATGTAAAAAGCAACAGGTGAAGAAAATTGACTATGTAAGGAAGTCCACATATGTCTGAATTCCAACTCTATAATCTTTCCAGTCCTCTTTCAGTTGGAAAAATGTTTTCCATGATCGCAAAGATAATATCTATCTAGACTTGTTTAACACAGTGCAGACAGCAAAAAATAGAATTGTTAAATTGCTTCCAAGACATCATAAGAAGAAAAACGGAGAAAAAGCCTGATGTCTCCAGATATTTTCCGTCTAAGCTTTAAGAATGACGTCATCTGTCTGTACTCATACTGTATATGTCTGGGATCGGAGCATGTCTGTAGTGTAGCAGGGAACCTGCAGTCTGTAACCACGGTAACCACAAGGATGTCACATTGACAAGAAGTTAGCACAGGAAAACAGCAAACACTGCTTGAGTGTCCAGTGCTGTTTTACCATTTTGATGTGAGTTGGGCACACATTTGGTCAATAATAAAGAAAACAACCGCAATATTTTCCCATCTCTTTCCAGACAAACATACCTGAAAATGCATACAAGCTTTCTTTTGTTAAATCTAAATCTTGTGTCTTATTTATTTCAGTATTACAGCAGATATCCGCTGCACAGCAGTGATGGGCCAATAACCTTTTTTAAATCTGCCTTAATAAAAACACTATCTGCCTTTAAAAAAACTACTGTGCCAGGTATCACATACAGATGTTTTCTGGTCAAGATAACTGCACTGAAAATGCTAATGCGTCCATTTGCTGTTTTGATACATGTGATACATGTGTTTCACTGCACAATAACAGACGATATATGTGGGGGGTAAAAACATTTAATTCAAAGTACCTTTATGTGTAGTGGCGTAAGTACTCGGTATTGTTATTGGTGAGAACTCAAATGCAGGTACTCGTACACTACTCGTTTTGGAAAAAAGTGGTATCGGTGCATCCCTACTGTGAATCAGATACAAGCATGCAAAAGGAGGGTGGCTAGCATCTCCCTTAGAACTAAGGTGAGAAGCTCAGCTATTGCTGCTCCTTTGCATTGAAAGTAGCCAGCGGAGATGGTTTGAGATAAACTGATGACATATTTGATAACTAAACTATATTCTTGCTATACTTATTATATCCACATGTGCAGCACATTGATGACAGTGAGAGCAGATGCCAAAAATAGTATAATATAGATTTTTCAAATACATGATATGTGGTTGACAGCCTAAATATATCTGTTCATCAACCAACCATCGCATTGCTGGTCATCCCCATCCCCTGGAGCTCATCCTTCTCTTCTGCTCCTGCTACCTTATTTGTTAAGGTACTCAGAATTAAAGAGAAAAAAACAGTGCCTGTTCTGCCATAGGATTTTGGCCAGGACATAGACACTGGGGAAAAAAACCTGAACTTATTTCTGTGGAGAAACATCAATTAAAATTAGTTCAGTATTGCTCTTCTCTATCACGTCTCTTGAGTTTCATTTCACAGAAGTACTGTAAAGTCTCCTTTTCAAGCCTTTTTTCATGCTTTTTTCTCTCCGTTACGCTTTGTCCCTTCATTTCCAACTTTTTCCCCCCTCTTCCTCCGTCTTCCTGAAGCTGTGGTGGGGAGTGAGACGCATGGTCTACCCACACTGACCAACAAAAGCAGTCCTTTGCCTCTGTCATTTAACAGTCTGTCTGTTATACAGCTCAGGTCAGGACACAGGGCACATAGAGCTAGATGTTCACTGCTTCGTTTCAAATCCATTGAGGCTGTGTATGGAGCCTTATGGTAGTTTGGATCTTAACCTCATAGCGTTCACAGCTCAAAGTCATCCTCTCCTTTCCTTGTGTTCTTTTGAACTTCTCGCCGTTTTTTCAGGTTTTTATTTACCCACATGTATGCTTTTAAATACATCTTGTTGCAGCACAGCACAGGGTTCTACTTCCACGGTGACAGAAGTAATGACAAAAGCAGGAGCGTAAAAGGAGCATAAAAAGCAGCAATAAAATATTTTTAGCTTTAGACCAGTTTGTTTCCCAGGCTTGGCCAAGAGAAACCACACCAGCATGACTATGAATGGTACTGTTAGTTAGTTACTTCTTTCGGTTTTTCATGGCAAGTGCCCTGCCAATGGAAGAATGCCTGGTTCAAGAGTGTGTGTGTGTGTGTGTGTGTGTGTGTGTGGGTGTGTGTGTGTGTGTGTGGTGTGTGTGTGGTGTGTGTGTGGTGTGTGTGTGGTGTGTGTGTGTGTGTGTGTGTGTGGCGTCCAGACAAAGAGAGCCAGTGTGGACAACAGGACACAATCACTTAGCAGATAGCTATTAACTCATTGCACACCAACACACAGAAATTCCAGAGTCAAGAGACAAGAAGTAGTGACATTCAGGACGAATCAACCAATCAGCAGACTTCACCAGAGTTACAATGGAACCAGTGAATGAACAGCAGTGGTGGATGGAAGAAGCTCCTCATCCCTTTAGTAGCCTACTCATGGTGCTTTTCAACTAGCTGGTACTGGCTCTAGCCTACTCACCTTTTTTGCGTAACTAGTAATTGGTACCTGGCACTGCCTTTTTTGATATGCTCTCCTAGGGTTAAAAAAAAGCCGATCAGGTACAAGTAGGTACTACAAGTTAACCTAAAAACAGCCCACAGAGGATCAACACTGCTTCATTACATCATCAATGTGTGGCACACATTGATTATCTACAACAGTGCAAACATATGCCAGCTATTTTTAAGCTATCAAACAATTGCAGAGGCCACAGTATTTTACTTTCTTGTTTTCTGGTAGGGATGCATCAATCTGATATTGGTATTGGTATCCGATATTGGTATAGGTATCGGTGCTGATATAGAGGAAGATTCTAGATCGGGCATCGGTGACAATGTGCCCGATCCCTAGGGGCTGATCTATTCAGTGTAATTCTATGCAGTGTGCAGAGTGACGTTATGCGCGAGCATCGCGCCGCGTGGAGGATTTGTTTTCGAAATGGAGCGAACGCCCAAGATGGGGTCGGACTGGCCAACAGGAGTACCCGGAATTTCCCGGTCGGCCAGTGGGACAGTGTGGCCGGAGGAAAGAGACTTTCAGTGCAGTTGTTTATGTGTTGCATCCACCGCAGTGTTTCCCATGTTTATTTACTTGTGGCTGACGCGATGCGACGGATGCGAATGCCCCCCAATCTATCCCCGGCTTGTACATCGGAGACCAGCTTCTTTATGTACATTTTACATTGGATGTTATACTCCTAATTGAACTGACTGAACCTGGAGAAGTTTTTGTTATATCTTTTTTTAAATGTTTGACCAAGCTTGTGAAGCTATTTGTTTATTTAAGATTGCTGTACTGGTACACAGGTACAAAATAAATAAGTAATTCAGCACATTTATATCTGTTAATTTGTTATAAAAAATTAGGAAGACATTTTTAAGTCAAGTCTGATGTTGCCTTGCACAAAAGAAATATCCCACTCTTTTCCACATAATGAGACATAGTTTGTTAGGTAATTCAGCACTGTTTTTCTGTATCAGTATCTGATCGGTATCAGCCGATATTAAACCGCAGATACCGGTCTTGGAAGTGAAAAAAGTGGATAGTGCATCCCTATTTTCTGGCATGGCAAGCCGAAAGATTCTGCTGTGCGGGCAAGAACAAACTCAATGAGAGCTGAATAGGTTGACTCATAACAAGAGATTACCAGCAAAGCTAAGAGCAGATTGCACTGCACAGCCAGCAAAGGACTGGTCATCTGTGCCGCAAAATGTTTTTAGAAAATGTAAAAGCAATAACTGCAACTTTCGCATGGCATCACGATGAGCAAGGCAGTACTATCTTATAATAGAAAATGGCCCAGTACCAAGGCGAGTAGACTGGAGTAGAGGAGTACTGGTACCAAGTAGTTTTCACCTTTCCTCCATTTCATTCACTCGATCATCCTTTCTCAGGGTGGAGCTTTCAGAGGTTAAAGGAGGTAACCATTAGACATCACACAATATCCACCTTGCACACTCACGCATGAGTCATGTTCATAATGACTTGTTGAGCCTTTGATTTAAGTATACTTGAAAAGATATATTTTGTCAATCACAGCCAACTATTGTGAATTTGAATGGTAAAAAAAAAAAAATCAAAAGTTAGAGCAAATATCATTGTTACATCAGATTATCATTTACATTCATTGTTATTAATAAATTCAAGCAGCAGCCATATTATCATACCTTGTAAACAAATCTCTAACTTTATCAAACAGAGAATACATAAACAAGCAGTAAAGATATATTAGTTAATACAAATTACTACTAAACTTGATTTCATTTATGTTGCGATGATATGCAACATTATCATCACATTATGGGTGTGTTTATTTGGGTTTTACCTCAGAATGACCTGTTCGCCTACTTCTGCCACTCCCCTGTCTTTTCCTGTTTGCACAGGACCCAACTCACCCAGCGCATTGCCTCTTTCAACTTCTGTCATCGGGCAAGAGAAATAGAGCAATAAAAGCCAGGACAAATTGCCCAAAAAAAAATCTTCTACCAAAAGGCACTTATATCTCGTTGAATTCGAAGTACCCTGTGAAATTAGTGCAATATTTGTTTACTGTATTTGAACAGTGCACTTTTTACATGTGTGTTTTTATTATTATTGTTATATTTGTCTTTTAGTCTTTTTAAGCTATCATACACCGAGTCAACTGCGCTTTCAAATTTTGTGTTCTCTTCTCAAAGGTGATAATGGCAATAAAGATTTCTTCTCTTATCTGTTGTTTCTCCATTCTCCAATGGACACTGATACATGAAAACAGTCTAATTCAGTTTTATGTAAAAGCAAAAGAAAAATGACAGAGGAATAATAGTGCCCATGGAATGAGTGGATGAATAATGCAATCTGTGGGTTCCTAAAGACTGAGTAATACAACAACAATGATAACCATGACAAGCCTACAAATCATTCCTTTTCACCTTCTTTAAATTCCAGGTTCTTGACTTTTTTGCGTCCCACTTTTTCTAAAAGTGAAGACAAAACACAATGAAATGGTAGAGGCATGGCTGCTTTCAAATAACCAAAACTCAGGTCAAGGAGACGTCTTGCATCTCTAATTAATGTCACTTCTGTTGCAAAATGGCAAATGAAAAAAAATGGGAAGAAACATCACCAGCCAACCCTCAAGGCCAACTGACATATAGCTCCCTGCATGCACAAAAAACAGATATATCCACTTCTGACTATCAAACTAATTTTCCCGCTCATGTCAACATTTTAAGCAGACAGGGATGTCACATGGAAACCAAGACGTCGACACTCAACCACATATGCTGCTTGGAGATGTGTCTGACTGTCATCAAAAGTGCCCTGAAAATGCTAACTACAATCGTATCTGCAGTGATTACTAAACCACAAATTCTGTGTGTCTGTGTTGTTCACGCTTTTGTGTTGTGTTGCATAACTCAAGGCAGGCAAGTGCACGTGGGTGCAGAAGACCACATAAATTACACTATGAATGAATTACAAAACATACATGTAAAAGATTCTGTGGCAGTCAGTGGACTGATACGCTGTTAAATACTGACTTGATTACAGAAATACCACACCCTTCCACAAACTCTTACATCCACACACACGCAGAGTAAGGGTGTGGGTCATAATTACATGGGAGAGAAAGGAGAAACAATGTAATGTCTGACTTTTTACATTTTGTCTTTTCCTTAGTGCATTTATGACTATACAGTAGCAACACAGAGAATTAAACACAATATAAGGGAGTTGGCCTGGGTTAACTTAAAGGGTGTGTCCATTTTAGTTCAAACACAGTTTCCATCTCTGCTACTTTACTATTACATCATTTTATACTACCTTGTGCCTGAATCAGACTACACCATTTTTTGGGTCTTTCACGACAGTCCCTATGTCAGATTTACATACATGGTGTCGTAAGCTTGTTCAGTGTCACTACAAGTATGACACATGAAGAACACATGAAGAAGCGGAGGGGCAAAAAGGAATGGAGAGTCAAGATAGCAGCTGTAGTCAATCAGTAATTAGAAAGCAACTCTGCCTTCTTGTAAATTGATATTATGATTCAGTCCCAACTAATGGCCTATAAAGAGTCTCATTATCAAGGTGCCACACAAGAAACAACTCATGATGGATGAAAGCAAAGAACTCTCAAGAACTTTGGAAATGTAGTTGGTTCCAATTACAAGTTACCCTGTTGAAAATGTAATAGCAGTGTAACTACCTCAATTACTTTCTCTCTCAATGATTACATTTTGATTACTTTTCTTAATTTTGAATGAATGCTCTCAACTGTTAACCATTTTCACATTTTAAGACCTGATAGTGTTAGCATTTCAGCTTCAGCAGTACTAAATACTACATAAAGACAATATAATAAAAGACTCCACAAGACTCAACTCTAGTAAAAAAATTTTACTGTTAGAACAGCTGCATACAACACACGTACTGTTACATTTTTGGGGCCCTTATCTGTTGTCTGCACAAGTGATTTTTGTATTTCCAACTCAGGAACGTAGTCTTATGTGCCTCCGACATTGTTGCTGACTGCCATTCTGCTAACAAGTCGATTGAGTCTTGCGACAGAGTGGCACATGACCAGAGAGAGCCAATCACAAGTGTTGGTGTCTAACTTGATGCTTTGGAAGGAGGATGTTGATATGAAAAAAACTATTTGATAAATCTGAGCTTTTATGGCATTTTTTCCAGATATAACTGAAATTGTTATCATGTAAATTTCCAAAAGCAACTGTCATTCAATTACACATTTTCTCCCAGTAATGTAACAGATTACAATTATGTAAATGTTGTAATAAAATTATTCTACTCAAATTAATTGATGGACGCACTCATTCTTGATTGGCTTACAAAAACACTACACTGAT
Organism: Mullus surmuletus; assembly: GCA_903171835.1. NCBI lineage: Eukaryota > Metazoa > Chordata > Actinopteri > Syngnathiformes > Mullidae > Mullus > Mullus surmuletus. The sequence goes on from CAESWR010001308.1 coordinate 185,753, forward strand.
ACAGTTTAGATATAAGATAGTTCAACCTCTCCTAAAATTCTTTGACTGTCATAAATTACATAAAACTGTCATTGGGTGATCGCATCGGTGTCTGTGTGTGTGTGTGTGTGCGTGCATGTGACATCCGCGCAAACTTCTACATTCCCCACAGTTCACGCAGAGCGGTCTTTGTTGTCTTTCCAAGAGTCGGTGTGTCCTGGCAGGCTTGAATTACAGCAGACAAGATCCTCACACACACAGACACACACACACTAACACTAACACACATACACATCTTCAGACAGAAGACAGAGTTGCCGTTTCTGTGCTGTTCCTACATCAGTGGTTTTGAAATGTAGTTGATTTCAAACTAATATGCTGAAAGCCATAGCAAAATATGAGGCCATTTAGGAGTCATTGTGGGTCATCAAAGACATTGAGATGACGGAGTATGTTGCTGGGTGAGTGCATGTGTGTGTCGCATCTATTCTAAGAAAATTCCAGAGAGGAGACCCTGTGACTGACCCCCACCTCACAGGAACTGACAGGATCACCACACAGACCCACACACACAGACCCACACACACACACACACATAGCAGACAAGACATGCACACGCACAAAAAAACACATGATGGAGTGTTAAAAGACACGCACATACAAAGATGTGCACCACCCTGGATATGAAGACATACCTGCAGCTAAACTGTTCTGGAGATCACTTCAACTTGGAAAGGTCCTTGACGACACTGACTGCAAGATGCAGCAAAGAAATACCTGAACCTCTTGATGATTTTTTAAATGAGGATTTATGCAAGCCACTGTGAAGTCTTTTTGGACCCTTGCAGCATTGCTGTGCATGTTGACTCCACATGCAAAACGCATCTACCCCCCCCCCCCCCAAATTAAAAACAATGTTGAACGAGATGAGGATAACTGATCATATCAAGGCCATTTTTAAAGAACCCCAGCTTTCAGTTACATGTTAAGACATGAGTGAAGACGGTCGCTCCCGCCGTGGACACACTCCACGTCCAAACTTCCTTGAACACAAAAGGAGAATCACCCAATGCGAGGGCGGGCGCGCGCGCGCACGTACAGCTCCGCGTGACCAAATAGAAATACTTATAAACACGCCCTAGTTATCGAAACACTATTGCGGGCCGTCCACCCCACGTCCGAGCAGCGAATACCGCGGAAGACGCTGACAAACCCGCTCAACTTTCTCCTCAGAGAAAGAAGAAGACTTGCGGCTGTGACACCATCTCTTACCCTCTTTCTGTCCCCCCGCTGCCTCTCCAGTAGTCGTCTCCCAACTCGGTCACGACGAGGCTCACCGCAGTCTTTCGAATCAACCAGCCGTTTTCCGTTATCGTGGAACCGCAGATAAAGAACACGGACGTTCGCTCTTAGCGCAGCCGTGTGTGTTTGGGAATATGTGTGTGACAGCTCATGGAGAGAATGAGCAGAGAGGAGGACCGGGGGAACTTAGGGGGAGTTCCCATGAATGGAACGGAGCGGGGCGGGGGCTCCACGAGAGTGACAGGCGGGGCGGCTTGTAAATTCACTGCTGATTTCCCGAGCACTGACTGGCAAACGTCTTGGATTACTCTAGATCATATTTTATCCGATAATGTTAAAAATAGTAAATGAGTATTTCCAGTTAAATTGTTCTCAGTTTAAACACATGCTAAAATACATTTCTGGGTAACTGATGTCAAATATCAGCTCATTTGTTTTATTTAGATAGCACAATTTCACAACAGTCGTCTATAGGCACTTCAATACAGAACAGGTCTAAACCACGCTCATATATTTGTGTGTTAAATCAAGAGCCACGGCAGTGGACGGCCGTCTGCCACGACAGTTGGGTTTTGAGGAAAAGACAGAGGGAGACGTATGGACAGATGGATAGAGGCAGAAAGAGGTACAGAGTAGAGATAAGAATAACGAGAGAAGAGAAGCGGGGTGGGGGGCATGATCATGAACAACACAATTCTGCATGAAATTTTGATATGTGCCTGCCCCCTTGCTGTTGGGAAAACCAGGCTTGCTTAACTCACACATATGCCAATTTTGGTAAAAATACATCAAACTGTCCGACCGATTTTCTCTTTGGAGGCAGTGGGTTAATTCAACATTGCCACCGAGTAGAATATGTCATAAGAGTGGGGTTCCGATTACACATATCATATTTGCTTAATATACCACAATGGAAGATTATATTTACTTATTTTATTTTACTATTTCATGTTTTCTGGGAGACAAGAACATCCAAAGTGACCACCAAGTTTGAAATGTCTTCAGAGTAGGGTCAGGAGTGGAAATGTTGAATATGGTGTGCATACGTCAAAGCGTTGATGATTTAAGACCTACTTCCTGTTTTGGAATGGCAGGGACATTCAAGATGGCCCCTGAGTGGGAAATGTCTTCAGAGTGAGGTCATCACATCACAGGCAGGGTCACATGAGTTCAAGCCCAGCTTACACATTCATGCACACTATCCTCTTGTTGTTTTCTGCACGTGCGCGCCCGAAAAAAGAAGAGCACAAAACAGCACAAATAAAGTATCTTCTTAGGAAAACCAAAAGACCCATGGAAATTCTGTTTTCCTGGGTCAAAAGGTTAGGGTCTCCACAAAAGGTCAGGGGTCAAAGCAAATTTCTATCTTAAAGTATGAAATCACAATCAAGCTCCAAACAGCAGGAGTGCTTGCCTACTTTATATTGGGAATATGGGGAGGCAGTGGCAGAGCTATAGAGGGCCAGTCAGGTCGACGATTGAAAGTTAGGAACATCGGAACTCCGACAGTCTCCCCCACCCCACTCAGACAACAAGGTAGTAGCGTCGGAACTCTGCCAGCCCCACCCCTGGGCCCTCCTGTCACTTGTGCCACCATTGAGGGAAGGGACGTGGAAGTGACACTGTCCAAACAAATGCTCACTGCTGACAAACCACAAGTCCCATCTGAGAAACACAGATACAGCAATGACATATCTAAACAGCCCGTTGCTACTCCTTAGGGTTAAGACGGTAGAGTGAGTTGATTGGAGAATGTAGAGCTATCCGATTTCCTATTTTTCTGTGCACAATGGCTGTCAATGGGACAGTAATGGATCACTTCAGGCAAACAAAGGCTTGTAGGTCCAAACGTGTGTTTTAGCTTATAAGTCCATATTTTCAGAAGTCCAAGGCTTATTACCACTTTTTGAAGGATAATTTGTTTGCGGTGAGCAAAAAAAAGTGGCTTTGCAGCAAATTTGACATGTTTTTATCCATCTCTGCCTCTTGCACTCTAGCTATGACATCACCACTCTCTCATTCTATTGACTTCCATTGTAAACTCTCAACAGGGATTGAAACCCACCCCAACAGTGACAAAATCATAGACAATATCTACGAGGCATTTTCACTTCTGAAAAGTCAAGAGGCACACATGTCATCTGCAGTCCTCGCCTGCCCTTACAGATGCAATGAGTTTGTTGCCAGGCAACAGTATAATCAATGCAGCTGTGGGGATGTCTTTGATGTGGGCTTGAGGCATCTTTTGCAACTGTCCACAGCAAGTCAGGGACGTGCAAGAAAAAGGAGATATCCATGATGATGCTGGTGGATGAGTTTCAGTTCTGCACAATCGACTGCAAACATGTATTGTTGTAGTTAGCGCAGCTGATGTCAGGCTATGTGATAATCAGCGTGCAGCTTTAATAGAATACTGTACACAAGCATGGTATCTAATCTTAGCCTGTTTGTCCTTCTGTGTTTGCTGGGTTACCAAAAGACATGGTAGAAGATTCATGGCATCCGACTATCCATTAGAGCAGGCCGGCTGTAAATAACCGGACTGCAGCTATGGGTGCTGACGCTTGACTCATCAGCTTACAAAAATGATGGTGCAAACCTTCCAGCTCAGCTGCATTTCAATTAAAAACGACATCACCACCTACAATAATAGCATTTTGTCATTTGATGATCATAAAAAAGACCAATCATCCATAAAATAGTAAAACATTAACAAATAACACAATTGTCATTGTATTTTTTATATCTTTATTAACAAATTAAATTTGTAGCTCTCCTTCCTCTCCCGCAAGCCGTTGATACACAAGGTATTCTGGGATAGCTTGCTTCTGAACTTTGATTTCAAAACTGAGGGACACAGCACTCAGTCTTAACACTTAACTTGGCAGTTTTGAGAATTAGGACAGCATTAGCACTTGTTGTAACACACAATATTGAGATTGAGGGTTGATATAGATGCCATGTGTGGGTGCACCTTAGGGTTGGGGCTGCATTAATTGCAGAAAATGTGTCTATAATAGTAAAAAGAGGGTGCCTTGCTAGGTATCGTGTGTGTGCATGCATGAGTGAGGAGAGACCCTGACAGGGAGGATGTTGTCATGGAGCCCTCTGCTACATTCGTTTTACAGATCCAGGGCCCTAAACAAGAAAAGGTCAGCAAGCTGTCATATCAACACTTTAGTCCAGCAGATAGAGATCATCTCTCTATCTGCTGGACTGAAGTGTTGAGAGTTTGACAACGTGCAGCTTTATCAGGAATGTGGGTTTTCTCATTCATTCATGCTCACGCAACATATTTTACCCTCAGTTTATATCCCATCACAGGCGAACAAAGACACTGCTCTGTCTGAGTTGCATGATGCTCTCGCCTGCCATGAGGCTCCAAATGGCTGCTACACACCATTCAACAACAGCTACAAAGCCAAATCTCTCTCTCTCTCTGTCTGTCTCTCTCTCTCTCTCTCTCTCTTTTTCTCTCTGTTTGGCAAATCAAAGACGACCTTCTACTTTTTGTTAGAAACTGAAACCAGCGTGGCGCATCGTTGACACCTACTGGTCCATGTGTGAAAATTAAGTCAGTTCTTCTGCCTGTGACATGTTATTAAACCTGTGTTAGCTCCCCAGCTACTGCCAATCCTCTACACTTAATAGCACCGCTGGAAAAAGTAATGTTACATCCTTTGCACACAGTCTGGTCACGTTATTGCCATCTGCCAGACTTGTAGCAGGATGCTTGGAGAAAGTTTATTCACAAGCCATCAGCAGTCAGTGAATGAAACATACAAACACGAACACACCCATCCACTTTTTTACAAACTGTACTTATTTTGGATGTTTACATGTGAGCAATGCAGACTAAAATAACTACAAATTGATTCAACCAACAGTGGACAAACATTACAGATCAAATTAGCTGCAGTTATTCAAAAGGTATATTAGATATATTTTCTTGGATGCACAGTACTCATAGAGATTTCTGATTTGGGGATTTACCAGTTTGATATAAAGCAGCCAGTACCTCCAAAGTGGTAAACACTATTTTGATTGAGATTTAAAGGTAATTGCTTTGTGCCTAAGAGCATCCAGCCAAAATGTAATCATTGTCCTTTTTCCACAGAATAGCTCTGTTGAGGAACCTGGGGTTTGTTGGATTTAATTCTGCATGTTTAACCCAAAAGAAATGAATAGTGAGAAAATTGTGTATATGTATACATGTCACTGTCCTGTTTCATAAAGATTAAGCATGATGTAGCATTTATGATGTCGCCGAAAACAAAAAGCAAATAGTCATATCAGCATCAAACCATCCATTAAAAAAAAACAAAAAACTTTTAAATTACATTCTCATTCAAACCACAAAAACAGGTATGGAGAATCTGCAAAGACTCAAGATGTTGAAACACAAAACTCAGGATGGACTTTTTCCAATTGTATTTGATTCCCACCGCTCTTGATTAATTAATGAGCCCAAATTCAATTTACATCCCACACACAATCTCTCTCTCTCTCTCTCTCCCTCTCTCTCTCTCTCCCTCCCTCCCTCTTCCTCTCTCTCTCTCCTACACACAGCACACACACAGGAGGACAAGGCACCCTCGTGTAAACCAAGTTATCGTTACTCCAACTTTTTGAACCACGCATGGGGCAGCTCATCATGTTCATTATAACGATCCACGATCAACACGCTCAATAACGCCGTCAGTAGCTTACCTGCGCTGCCGCCATTGTTGCGTTCGCGCCGTGAGTTCAGGAGAAGGAAGTTACGTCCGGGGGTTTGTGGAGGGGGCGTGGCGCCGGGGGTGACTGCTCGGACATTAGTGAGCTCTCACGGCAAACGGCCGGACTTCTCTCCTCCGCTGTGTGTGCAGGATCCAGTGTGCTCCAGAAATTCCAATGTATGAAGGCATCCATTTGCAGACGTCCTGATAATGTTGCAGCACCACCTGCTGGCAGTGAAATACAACATGTAGTATACGTATGTTTCACATTACACCTCCTGTTTGTGCCCCATGACAGGGCTGTGCAATGATGTTGTCTGAAGGGCCACATTGAGTTTTAGATATTGATCGACAGGCCAGCCAGGTGGTGCGGGATCAACTAAACCCCAAATGGGAATTAGGGGTTAACTAACAATCAGTTTGATGAAATATTGTCAGGGAAAATAGCCTGTAAACTCTGGGCCCACCAGAGAATGTTAATAAAGCTTTAAGGATCTTTGGCCCCAGTTTTTTGAGAGGACATGCTGGGTGGGTGGTGTGGGGGGGGGGGTGTTCCTAACATCCTAACAAAGCAAGTTTCAAACCTTTCTTTCTTTGGCTTAAGGAGACATTTTCCTTTCTTTGTGAAGGCTCCGCGGCCCCGATCAAAATTAAATAGTGCATTAGGCCACGTGTGGCCCCTGGGCCTTAGTTTGCCCACCTCTGCCCCATACGTTTCAATTTCAGTCACAAAAGTCACATCGTACTTAAAAATATTTATTGGCATCAAAAGGCATAGTTGCACCACCACACCAAGTGCAATGTATTACCATTATTTGCACCTTCATCCCATTCGAGTTGTTAACATAGAAAACTGTGCTTCTCATCTCCTGACGATAGACAACCAGTGTCATACATTTCATCAAAATGTGCTCTATGGCATTTCCATGCCATTATTTCTTCGCCAGAGTCTGGCTACATCAGGAGAAACAATTTCTTCTATGGCCAGGCCAGACCTGAAAAGAGCGGGGAAAGAGGGCTTGAGGGATAAAATGAAGAAGAGATTCAGGCGATGACACACACTGGCAAAAATGGAACAGGGAATGTCACTCATTACCTCAAGCACTAACACACACTGCACACACAGCAAGAGCACATGCAAGCTTCCCTCAGGACAAAGCACCTGGATTTGAGCTCCTGCTGAAAGCAACAGAGGCCAAAAATACAGCATCACATATAGAGCCAAGGACAGCAGGACAAAATCACACTGACACACACATACATGCATGCATGAATGCATCTACACTCACTTAGCCTAAACATGAATTGCATATCCAATCTTGGATTGTATTTGGTTAATCGTATGGTTGTTCATTATAAGTTCATGGGGGTGTGCTTGTTTGTCTGATTTAGGTGCGACACAACCCCCGTTTTCTGAATTGTCTCCTTTCTCTCCAACTCTGGGTCTTCTAATAGAGTCTTTATCCAGATATCTTTGTACACAATCTACAAATTTGTTAAACCCAACAATCCATAAGTCTTATGTCACACTTGTGGATGTGCATTATTTAAGCGATTGTCACCATATGTTGAGGTATGTTCCTGTTTATCTACAGTATGTATCTTCTCAGGACACTGCTTACTGCATCACTCACATTCTGTCACCACCGCAACAGCTGCCTCTTGTCGTGGTTGTTCTACAGCAGCTAAAGTTCATGGGAGGAGTGTGAAACCACGTTTAACAGCCTTCTTTCGGGCTGAAGGAAGCAGGGATGGGGGGTTGGTTAACAGAACATCAGGATATAATTTAGACCAAAGGCAAGCTCATGGGAGTGGGATATGGGGCGTTGGCTGAGTGTGCTGCGGAGGAAGTGGGAGGTTGTGAGTGTTTGTGTATGTGCATGTCCATGTGCCTGTTTTCTAATGGAGGTTTAATTTTAGTTGCTTTTTTAATCCAAGCTGCCCCAAGAACACTGCTTTTTTATATCTAATTTGTGTGTCATTTTTTCTGTTGAGTAGAATTTAAGTTGTGAATTAAATTAACTTTTATCAGTACCCAGTAAAACACTGCACAGCTGTCCCCACATACCCCAAAGGTCAGGCCTGAAGCATGTGGCTGACCACATTAGTCCTTATTTGACACTTGACCTTTGACTTCTCATTGTCCAGTTTCACTAGCTGCTCCTGCCGAAAAACCTATAGAACACAGAAAACGAATGGGATTGATGACAACCTGAGATACAGTTAATGGACTGACAATAACAACCTATGTAGTAATTTTAAGTTAGTGATGGAAAGATTAAGTTGGAATAGTGAGAAAATATGCAGATATTTTCCAAAGCCTTTATAACAATAGATTTCGTCAGACATTACTATGAGTTCCACTTCCTAATCTCGTATGTTGATATAGGAAAGTAAGATCCTAATACATTTCAAAAGATAGAATTTGTCGAGGCTTGCCTCCTTTGGAAACATACAATATTTTGGCAATAGAACAATGGAATGCCATAAGTTTACCTACTTAGAAATAGCAAATACCTAAGTCTGCAGCTGTATCACAACTGAACACAGCAGAATATTTCAGCCAAACAGTGAAGATTATATAGTATTAGACATCACACCTATAAAAGCATGAAAGGAAAATCGGGCCTGTTCTTTCTGACATAGCCTTCAGAGAGAAAAATAACAATGCGGTTGTTTGCCATTTCATAAATTGTGTGTGTTGCATACTAACTACAGTGTGGTCTTTGGCATTCCAGAATATTAGGCACAATACCTGTTCTACTCTGACAATGAATCCCTTATTCACGATTAATTTCATGAAAATTCATGTGAATATGGTTGATTGTAAGCTCTGTAATGCTAATAGACCTTTCTGCTTTGCATTTCCCATTTCAGACTATACCCATTCAGGATAGATAAGCATGGTCAATGACATTCCTCAACCACTTTCCTCTGAGCGTATACAATGACAACACAGTTAAGAATAAGGGTACCTTTTGCATATTTAAAGGATATATCCTCAAAGGATATGAGGAAGGATATAATGTTATCCTTCCTCCAAGTTGGCCTTTTGCACTGCAGACCCATTAAGCTGCAGTACAATGAAAATCATGTGTCATTAACAACAAAAATAAGTGGCCCAGTTTGCCATGTGACAATGACAAAAATATCTTGGAATTGAAGTTAAATGAAATGTAGCTATTCTCTTCTTTCTGAAACATGCCTCATGTGCAAAAGGAGTTTAATTCAATGTGAGAGACCTCATAATATCTCATGTGTCGCAAAGATCATTTATCAATAAGCCACCTCTCAGGTATTACTAGAGGTCATCACAGTCATTGCAAACACAATGCAATCCTCTCTGAGCACGCCCTGAGTGCCATAAAAAATTCTGCGCCACATTAACTTGCACATGGTAATAATATAAATAGTCCACTGAGGGCCTTTAGTATTGTGAAGCCATAACAGGCCACTGTCTACAAGACATGTGAGTTTCTGTATCTCTGAGACAAGCAACAAAAATTCCTGATTTCACATACAAATTTGATACATCCAGATGGTGTAAATTATACTTAGGCATCTACAGTAGTTTACACAAAAGCAAGTCCAGACAAAACAAAACGTTAAGAAAACAGCTCTTTGCATGGTTGCACGCTTGCTCACGTTCATTTTCATTCATTGCGATAAGGTGGTCATCAGCTGCTTTCATTCATCAAATATGAATTACATGAATTACCTGTGCTTGTGAAGCAGACAATAAAATTAGGACAGTTCGTATTCTCTGGTTCATTATTTGTTTGTAGACTAAGTTGTTGGTTAAATGCAGGTTCTTATAAACTAATCCTCAAACTCATGTGAACAGGATGAATGATGAAGCAAGCCTTCTTGAAATGTAAAACCTAAATTTCTATCTCACGTGTTTAGTCATGTTAGGTGACCACAATTGTAATTCCAGTCAGCGACAAAAGAGTGGCCCTCTCTCTGTCCTTCATACCACAGACACAGGGAGACGCCAGACCAACACTCAGGAGGAAGGGGTAGGGAGGGGAGGGGAGGAAGCAGGAAGAGGGGATTCCAATGCACACTCTTTACACAACATGTACACACATCCATCACATTAAGGTTAACAATTGAAGCATTCCGGTGACAATCTCATTTGAAAGGAATTTACAAAGTGAGCAAACTAGGCATCCGTGTCTGATCTTTAGAGCACCAACAATTATGGTGGAAAATTGATTTGGGATTTCAAGATGACTGCAAATATTGTTGTCAGTTGCGTCAATAGCAGCTGTGGTAAGAATGTGTATGGTTTCAATAAAGTAAAATAAAATGTTCAGGGACACTTATGGTATCTTCATTATACAGAAACTAAGGGGTATTCGAACTGCCCTGGGATCCAACCTGATGCCAGCTATCCTAAATAGCTATTTGGGAGTGGGGGTGAGGGGCAATTCTATAGATGGTAAAAAAAAAAAAAGAAAGAAAGAAAAAAAAGGTACAGTCGAGGACTTTAGGGGGATAGTTCCCTTTTTTTTAAGTAGGATTGTATGAGCTACCTTTGGCCACTGACTACATTAGATTCAGCTCTCTCCTCTCCCTCGGCAACATTTGTTTAAACTTTGGGACGCAGAACCAGCCGCAAAGAGGAAAGTATTGTACTTTATAAACAAGCCATTTTCTCTGCCTACAAGAACTCCCATTTAAACTAATGCCACGCTACATAGAATTTTTTAAAGTGCATTAACATTTCGGAAAAACAAAGTTTATCTCAAACTAACCTACTCACGTCACGTATTCCTCCGCGCAGCCCAGCAGCGTGTGTAATGTGTGTGTTAGTAAATTTTTTTAATCTCATTTTAATAATTTAGATAATAAAAAGGAGCTATTTCTATCATCAAAACACTGTGCTGTGCAATATTTTGTCACATTGATCATTTCCCTTCTTCTTCTTCAAATAAGACAATGAACTATGAAGCTCTGGCAGGAATTCAGGGAGATTCCATGACTTTACCGAGACAAACGCAGTTGCAGCCCCGCGGGAGGAAGGGGGTGTGGAGGGCTGGGCGAGCGAATGGACCATGAGCTGCTCTTTAAATCCATGGAGCTCTATTTTCGATCGCAGCTGTGCCAGACAGGGCTAGTAGGTGTGGTAACATCTTTATTTGCAATTTGCAATGAACACTTACCCCAAAACACTGCAATTTAACTCCTCTTCACATCATTTTATCTTTTTTTTCTTTTATATAATAAATATAATGTTTTTTCACTGTTTTTTATTGCTTCAAGTCTTCACCATACATATTTTCCTTTGATATTTGCCATGTGTATAAACGGAGCAGCTAAAACGGAATTTCTGTCAGGATCAATAAACCATACCATTTAACGCATGGGATTGTTTGATGCTAAATTAAAGTTGGTGGTGGGCACATCCATGGCAGTATATGTAAACCCATTCTATTACCTTGAGCAGACGTAGGTCATGACAGAACACCTTGACTCAGTGCTGGCCAGTGTTAAGTGGACTCTCCAAAGTGTAATCCAACCAAGAAACCAACCTGAAGCTGTGATAAAGAGACACAAGACCCAAGCATGGAGAGCCCTGCAAGTTGTTAAGGCTAAACCTGAAGCAGAGTGTCTCCTCAGGGGAGAGGTGCCCCTTTGTTTATGTCTCAGATGCTGGTGCTAACATATGCCATCTAGTGGTAAAAAATCCTACATGGCTCTTACCATGAAGAAAAAAACTCACTCCCACACATGCTCCACTCTCAGGACAATCCCACAATCAAAAAGCAGGAGAGCTAAGAGATGGTGTCACCACTCCAGCGTCTCACATACAACTGAGGCAAAGACACATAGTTCCTTTTATAGGGTAGCCAGACTGATTTACTTCCAGCCTGGGTGCAAAAATCGCCTCTTCCCTCAATGAACAACCTATCAAGAATGAGTGGAGCTCACAGGCAAATCATGCAGTGCACAAAGTGTGTTCAAACTACATGTGTACTCAAATGCAGTACTAATTACATTCATAAAGGTCCAAAATTTGAGTATGAATAAAGAACACTCCACACCCTCAACAAACACCATATTGCTAGGTTTGGTATCACTTGTTATAAAAATGTCAACATACACTTTAATTAGAACACTCCAGTATGGGGGCTTGAACTAGTAACCCTGAAAGTAACCTTCTTTCAAGTATCTTAGCTGACATGCACCTATGTTGTGCTTTAAACTAACAGCCTCACTGTGGCAAAAAAACCCCAACAAAAACGTAAAAGAGTGCTCTTGGTTCTGTGTCTCAAGAGCAAATTGTTGCATGACTCCATACTTATTCCACCAGTTCTGTCCAAAGTTTGGCTCTGGAGGCACTTTTAGTTCCTATTGTTCGTTTGGTTTTTGGTCCAAGCCCTGACACACACTGTAATTGCTAGACTTGCACTGCATGATCAATTTGAATTATTTAATAGATTGGGTGAATTGTTTTTCTTTGTACACCCGCTGGATCATGGTTCAAAGTTCTCAATTTCAACAGGTAAGCCATTTCAAATGCCTTGGACTCACTGTAGACAATAAACTAACATTTGATCAACACATCACCGACATTTATAAGGACTCCATGTTATCCACAAACTCTTTTCCCTCTCTGTTGCCCCCCATCTTCTGTTAGTACTGAACTGTAGCATAATCCAACCAATCCTGCTCTACTGTTGCCCATGTTTCTACAATATGCTGTTCACCACCAACAAAAACAAACTAAAAAAATAACACACAGCATCCAAAAGGATACACCATTCCGCACCAAACCTGTCAGAACTCAATCACATAGCCATCACATAGCCTCACAGGGACAATAGAGAACGACCCAGATCACCCCCTCAACCCACATACCACACTGCTGCCACCTGGGCGCAGGTACAGGACCCTGAGGTGGAGGCGGGCATCCTTCATGAAAAGCTTTGTCTCCTCTGGCATCTCTACATTGAACAATCTTCCCCCTTAATGTGGATCCTGCTCCTCCTGAGCATGTGATTATGATGTCGGCTGTCTTGTTTTGGGGTGGATGTCTTTCATTGTCGGGGTGTTTCTTGGTGGGTATACTTAGGGGGAGTATTTGCATTTGGATTTTTATATTGTTGGTGGGTTCATTAATGTTTTATATGTGCTGAGTGTGAAAAATGTCCCTATGGGACAATAAAAGCTATCTATCTATTCTGACTGTGCTTTTTACACCACCAGTGCATATAAAGACACTGAAACAGCATTCATTGGGTCCAATTAGAACATTTCCTTTAAACATTAAAATCAATATTCACAAATGTTCTCTGTGGCAATTTTGTGAACTGCTGCAGTTTATCATGGAAATTATGTGACATTCCCAAATTAATTCCTATGTTTCAATCGGAGCAAACAAGTGAATCGTTAAAGGCAGAAAATATTACAGATGGATCAACTAACAGTGACTGTACACGTATTAATAGGAGTGTGTGGCACTTTTTCTGTCATAGAAATCACTCTAATCTGCAAAGGCATGGGAAAAACTTTGAAAGAAAAATCACAATCTGCAGGAGGATACTAGCGATCAATGGTTGCTTTATTAGTGATGAAACCCTGATAAAATAAACTCCATAATATAATTGCTTACAATAGAAAATAAATATATGTGCTTTAAATGTAAATAAGGATTTTACAATGGAAAGAGTTTGTACAGCTGTATAAATGGTCTCTGCTGTCACCTACAGGAATCTTACAGTCACAGCAGGTATAGTTGGTTTGTATCAGAAGCACAAATGAACCTTTTACATGTTATCTGTTAAAATGGTGGTTAGCCTCTAAAATCAAAAAACATCTCGTGCTTGTGTGAATAGATACATTTGCGAAATGAAATTGAATTGTACAAATGCAGTTGTTTTTACACAGCCAAGAAGTGATTGATTAATGGAAGTTGTTTTTCTTTGTATGTGAATGGTATGCATTTATGCAGTGCTTTTCAATGTGATTTTACATACATTACCATGCACACACTGATGGAAGTCACCATGCAAGGTCCCAACCTGTTTACCAGGAGCATTTATGCGTTCTGTGTCATATGAAGATACATCTGTGTCATATGAAGAGCTAAACTTATCTACACCTAAACTTATCCACACTTAATATTTTATATTGTACATATATTTATATATGTGTATACATATATATACATACACACATATACATATATGTATATATATATATGTGTGTGTGTACAGTTGTACAGTTACTGTTTCATATTGTATATATATATATATATATATACAATATGAAAACAGTAAGTGTACAACTGCATACAAAAAGTTGGCTGTTTTCAAGTGGCAGTGGATCATTTACACAATATTATCATATGAACATCTTTAACATCATATTGAAGTTTCATTTTTTAATACCACGATTATCGTCAATACCATTATATCCCGACAGCCCTAATTCATACATTCAATTACATTTGTGATATGAGTGGATCATAGAGTAGATGTGTTATCTGCAACATATTAATTATATCAATATTAAACTGAAAATAATAACAATAGCATATTCATCCCTCTATTTTGTTAAGTGTTGTGAGTGCACCAGGGTATGACGGCTTGTATATGCCACGAGATGCACTGACTGTATGGCTAACATGTTTACTTAATTTAAAAAAAAAGTAAAAAGACTGTATGGCTAACATTCAATGAATGAGGCAGTGATGCTTATGCTCTTTCGGTTCAAAGGTACTGAATAAATATGCCTTAAATAAATCAATCGTCTCAGTCTCTTAAGATGTTTATCCATGTTTTCATCAGTGTTTTCACTTCCTCATTTCGTTTTAAACCATCTACAAATTCTAATTGTTTATTGAAGTTCATTTGGCAGTTTCTTTGCATTAGACTGATATTGTTTCTTCCAAACAGTGACATCTAGAGGCCATTGTAACCTTTAAAACTGCTCCACCTACTTTCACCCTCCCTTCCTCTCTCTCTCTCTCTCTCTCTCCTGTAAATCTCTCTCTCCCTCAGAGAAGAGCAGAAATGCAGCACAGCTTGATCTGACTTGTTCTGCCTGCTGGAAGTGTTTGCGTTCTCTTCAGGACCTCTTTTGGTGTGTTTTCTCACGCTGTGACATGGCCCCTGTTTCTCTGCAGTGTCTGTGGCTCATCATACTTGCAGCAATTCTCCTCCAGACACTCATGGTTGCTGTCAGTTTTATGTACTTCAGCAAAGCTCTGAACACGGTAAGATATGTTTTTGGATCAACTGTGGTATCGAGTGCATCATGTGTAGTTGGTAGGGATCAGGTCTTATTCTTTTATTCAAGGCAAATTAACTATACATATTCTGAGTTGACATTAACACAACAGAGATCATTCTTAGAGTCTCTTAAACTTAGACATTAGTACAGTTCTGAGAGTGACATATCAG
This sequence comes from Mullus surmuletus, assembly GCA_903171835.1. Taxonomy (NCBI): domain Eukaryota; kingdom Metazoa; phylum Chordata; class Actinopteri; order Syngnathiformes; family Mullidae; genus Mullus; species Mullus surmuletus. The sequence continues at coordinate 201,165 of CAESWR010001308.1, forward strand.
CTAAAATATGAAACATTGTTAAAAACCTCACATGGGAACCCAGTGATATATCCATGTTCTGCTTTGAATTAGTTTTTAGAATTCCATCAGAATATTCTTTAAATTATTTGTGAGGTGGTGTAAAGTCCTACTTCACCATGCAGGAATCTCTGCCCTTCCCTTGGCAACGAGAGAGGAGAAAGCACATAATATAAACAATAGAGGGAAATGAGACCCGTTTGGAGACAGCAAAATGCCGCATATTTCATGGTAGCAGAGAAAGTTGCAGAGCCCTCATAAAGTTCACAGAATGGGTGTTGGCCTGGTCTGTTGATCACACCCATGGCCCCCCTCCATTTCAATTTGTACCAATTTGAAGAATTGCAAAAATTTGGGTTGTATTTCCATTGTGATGATAATGGCCTGCTATCATTTGTTAAGACAAAAAGCATGATGTATGCCAGTGATGATTTGCAGTGATCCAGCTCAGCAAATGGACATGGAATTAAGTCCAACTGACGTTTTTCTCTGAATGTGTTTCTTTGTCATAAATGAATGCTAAATGTGCTGCATTTTCGTAGTGCTTTTTCTACTTGATAGATAGATAGTACATGACCTCATCCATCCATTCACACATACATTTACACACTGTGGGCAGTTGTGCCACGCAAGGTGCCAACCTGCTCATCAAGAGCAAATATGTTCAGTGTTTTGCTTACGGACGATACAGTTTGAGCTCTCCTGGCCAGGGGTTCCACACAGTGACCGTCTATACAGCCACTCTACCAACTAAGCAATGCCTCCCCAGCCAGACTTCCCTGCTGCATTTTCTGAGTTGCTTAATTTCTTTGTGCACTGAACAATGTCAATAAAATTAACCTAATCCACCCTATTCCATTGTGAATTAATACTTGCAGATCTTGACATGTTGGCAAACTGTTCTAGGCATGTTCTTAGTTCATTTCTTATACATTTACAGATGCAGGAGAATTTTTCCCAGAGCAGCATGTTCTGTTTGATGAAGACAAATGTTCAGGCTGGGTATCAAGATTCAGCAGCTCAAAGCAAGAAGAGTGACTCCTGCTGGCAAGTCACACAACAGCTCCACTACCACGTTGAGAAGGTTTATCAGTGATTTTGTAATCTAATACCAGTAGAACTTCTCACAGCAGATACTATAACTTGTCATGGCAGGACAAACAGGTGTGTACATACGCCAAATATTCATTATTCACATGCGACATTGTTGGCAATTGAAGGAGGTAGAACAACGCACAAATAGTCACATCTGCACACAGATGATCCTTGGAGCAATGAACACTGATTGTAAATGTGTCAACAAGACAAGTCCTATAATGTCAATACTAACACTGTTACTACTATTGTGACAGTAGGCATTACTGTATTATAACATAATAATTATCATTCATAATATATTCCATGACATGATGCATGAATTATCCTGTTGAGATTGTGTATTGAGATTGTGTACTTAACATTCTCCCTCGTTGACACTGTCATTATCTCATGTCCCTTTCTCTCTCCTGGGTTATTTAGACTATCACAGGGAGATTCCAGGAGGAAATATCCAGAGCCACGAGAAGTAAGACCAAAGCATTGCCGCAAGAAAGAAATGAATAAAAGTAATATTAGTTACCCATGGATGTTTCACAGATAAACTGACAGGAGTGCTACCTTTTCTGAGCCCTGGGATTGTGGGGGGCTCCTTGCCAAAAGTTGCAGCACATGTGACCACTGCCGTATCTTCCGAAGATGCTCCAATGACAGAAGGTGTGGATTGTCTGAATGTCTAGAAGGAATAAAGCAATGCATTTTTCAAACCTGAAACACACAAATTGGTTTCGCTGGTGCTTGGTTTGCTGCTCATTAACCTGGGAGCCAGAGTTGAGGAATGTGCTCAAAGGCTTCCCACACTCTCATATTCAGGCATGCCTTCTGACCCATGTAACTTCCAAGCCCTGCAGCTGTGTGCTTGTTTTATTCTTCTCACAGCCTCAAATGTCCTGTTGTTACCTGTTTCAGCCCGTTTCCCAGCAAATTAACAGCACAGAGAAGGGGAAGGGCAGGTGAACTGAAGACTTCATTGGCTTGTCTTCATCATAACATGCAATAATCTGCATGCATGTCATATCACGTGTGACATGAGTATACTGAACTGTTATCAGCATCTGTTGCAAACCCTTTAATACAAAGTGTATATAATGATGACCCATAACATATAAGACGAAATATGAAACATTGTTGAGAGCCTCACATTGACATCCATAGATGCATCTGCATGTTCTGCTTTGAATTTATTGTTCGACTTCCAGCAGAATACTCTAGGAAAAAACTGGACTTGACACAATCCCTGTCTTTATAGTTTCTCTACTTCCCTATCATACCTGCCCACCAACAAACTGACTGACTGACTCCTTCTGTATTCCTTCTCTGATTGATTGTTTGATTGATTGATTGGTTGATTGATTGATTGATTATTTACACAGCATATTGTGTTTGTTTTGTCTTATCATTACTTTAATTGAAATATCAACTAAAATGTTTTAATACTGCATTTTGCAACCTGGAATAATTGATATTAAATAATTGAATAATCAAAAATGTTATGTCTTTATGCTTTTATTGCAGGTTCGCTAACCGGCAGAGGCTACCTTGGGGAGAGGATCGGAGCATGGGAGGGACACAGGGGTCTCTCTTTCTTAGAAAACATGGAGCTGAGGGGAGGAGAGCTGCTGGTGCCCACAGCTGGCCTTTACTATGTCTACGGCCAAACCTACTTTCGACTCACTTCCACAGTAGAGACGGAGAGGGAATCAGAGGGCATGATGGATGATGCAAAGGAGAAGGAAGGAACACAGCTTGTCCAGTATATATACAAAAAGGTGTGGCTTAAAAAAAACTCACATACGTTGTGATAACACAGTCACTCAGGTTTTGCCAATCTGTCCTTTGTTCATGGAAGATTTGATTTCCTTCTTGTGATGCCTGCAGATGAGTTCCTACACAGTCCCCATCCTGCTGATGAAATCATCACAGAGGGCTTGCTGGCCCCGGGGTCAAGAGCCTGGTCTCTTCTCACTTCACCAGGCAGGCACAGCATTTCTGCAGCCTGCTGATCGTCTCTTCATCACCGTCAGCAATGCCAGCAGCATACAGATGGACGGGAGAGCCAGCTACTTTGGGGCATTCCTGGTGGGCTAAAAGAGAGCCCTGCAAAGGGGTGATCAAAGTTCCGCTGATTAAACAAACAGAAATGACAGGAATTAAGCGGTTTGATTCTATCTGATGGTACAGTTACCGTAGAAATTGATTAAATATTTGGACTCCACTATGCAAACTCTTCCCATGGAAGAGTAATTTGCAGCATACTTGCATAACCCGGCAGTACACCTGTGTAATAATGTATTCAAGGTAACAAATACCATACAGAGATGACAGAGGAGCAAATGTAGATGGAATGCTCTACAGTACATGACATTTGTCGTGTCTCAGATAACACCTTCAGTTGTAAACTAAGTGAGTGGTGTGACTCAAACTAATGTTCTGCTTTGGTGACATAGATTTAATCAAGCAATATTTGGACTAGATTTTAGAAACACCCCTCCAGAGTTTTTCTTGACAAATCCAGAATAAAAATTTACAACCACATTTATGTGTAGTCACGGTTTGATCTCAGAAACATTCGTGTGGATCTGATGTTTGCAGTTATCTGTGAATACATTTTCCTCTAAAGATGAGACAGTGTAGCCATCTACACAAAAAGACACACAACTGAAAAAGTAAAAAACTATCATTTAATGATGTCGTATTACATTTCCATATTGTGGCAGTGAATGTTTCAGCAATAAGAGTTACTCCTCAAACAAGAGTTTTGACATAAAAAACCTAAAACTAATCAGCGTTCAAGTAATGCCCAAAAGAAATACATTTTGAAACATCTACGCACAGGAAGATAGATTATATTTGCTGATCATACTGTAATTGTCCATACTTCCTGGTCTATGAGTAGAGAACCAAAGTATTTGTTTGGTCAGCCTGAGTCCTCTTGCTCTCCTTCAGTCTCTTTTTGGTCTCCATGACTGGACTGATAAACATGTTGCACTTACAGCTGAGACAGTAAACACAAACACAGACAATACACAGCCTCTTGGGATATAGAGGGGCTTCAAGGTGCTTTCACCAAACACAAATATAAAAAAAAAGTGGTACCAAATCTCAAAACTTGGTATCAAAAATAGTCTGAGATGATCGTGGATCAGTTGGTACTCTACAACTGGGGGGGAAATGCACACGCAGGATATTTCATCTCATTAATGGCAACCTATGGCTTCAGTTTACCTAACACAGAGTCATGTACACTGACATGTTCAAAACAAAACTGTGATATTTCAGACAGTCTGCTGTAGTCTACAAATTGCAATTTTGTGTGCACAAGAGCTGGGGGGGGCTGCTTATCAGATCTGCTATTGCTATGGTAACCAAGAGGTTTTTGTTGTAATTTTGCCAATCAGTCAGACTAAGTGCTTATCCACCTCCACACTGGCATTACAGACACACTCACATAGTTATACAGGAACCGTGGACCCAACCGTGGACCCAGCCAAGTGCCTCGACATTATGTTGCTGCCTGTATACAATACCTGCATCAGTCAAGTTAAGACAAATTAACAGCCAAAAGCACTTTGATTTGGGGTGCTGAGATATAAAAGGCATACAGTCTTATGTGAGACTCTCCAAAATACATTAGTCACAAAAAAGCCATTCACTGTTTAGTTGTGAACACATATAAGGTTCAGGGTTAGTAAGGGATGTCCTGATATCAATTATGCATTTCTTCAAACCAAGACACAATACTCAAAAATGGAGAAACACTCTAATAGGCTAAATGATAATGCTGTCTTTGTTGTCATTATGCACCAAGTATTGTCCAGAGACCACATCCACTCGAATCTAGAATTGTGTACACACAATAACAAACACTAAACCTGGTATTGCCTTTTACAGTATGACTGTGGTCTAATAACAAAAAGCACCTCTGAAATATAGAAGAGCCTCAGATCCGAGTATAGGTGTTTAACTAGAGACAGGCAACAACAGACACAGGCACAATACAGGAGGCTTTGGCACACCCATGCTAGTCTTACTACTCAGCATTTTCTGACACAGAAGAGGAGCAGGTTACACAACAGAACAGACCCATAGCTGCCGTAGATTGCCTTCTTTCTAAAGGAAACATACAGGTTATCTGACAGACACAATGATCAGCCGTCACATTCAATCAGAACCCAACTGTCTATTCATTGGGTTCCAGCCCCGCATCCAATCAGCAGCTCCAGGCTGTCCTCATAGCTGGGGTTTTGGGGAGGACTGGGTGCCAGGAAGGCTGTGGTTACAGGGGTTCCTGTTGCTGTGGCAACATTGAGTAGGGTGTTTGCACGGATGCTGGTGGTTGCCGGGTTACGAAGTGCTGCAGCTGCTGTGATGCTGGTGAGGTTGATGCCCAGTGTAAGTCGTGTCTGCTCCAAGGCTTTCTCCGGGACAGCAAAGGCCTCAAGCTTCTTCTCACCATTGGCCATGTAGGAATTCTGGCAGCCACGGCAGATACAATCCAAGCATGCCTGGAAAAGATGAAACGGGCAAGAATCATTAATCTATTCGTGTCCCAGAAATACTGTATATCAGAGTCCTGCACGGGTCCACTTTTGGAGACCTGCAACCGCACAGTACAGCACCAGACCCGCCCTGTCAGCCACGATTATGTAAAAATGAAATCCGTACCTACGCGGACCAGTTAACATTCCACCCGTTACCCATCTATGGCTGTGATAAATTCTTCTTTTTTATTTGGTTCACCATCCTTCTCCAAACGCCCAAACTGAGTGATTGGCAGTGCCAGTGATGCACCGCCACTGTGCGAGAAATACAGTAACTCAAAATACAGTGCTACTGAATGACGTGTGGGTCAAATTTGTACATAATCTGTTGCACATATTTGCATGCATATTTTTTTGCAAGCTACAATACTGTCTTTATTCATCTGCTACCCACCCGTATGCAATTAATTACTTGCTCGTATATCGGCCCATGAAATTACAGAACAATTCAACCCCGCCCTTTTCAGCCATAATGTGCGGATACCCCCGGTTACCCGACCAGGTGCAGAACTCTGCTGTATATTCAACTCCTAAGTTTAGGTCTAATTTCATGCATGTGCACTGCTTGGTTTGATGAAGTTGATGAGGCCTTAATAAATCTAAAATCAATCAATGGAAAAAAAATAATTGTAGACATTAATACAGGAGTTTTGGGAATTGAGAGGTCTGACCCTTGCTCTTCAATCAGGTCTGATATTACAGAGAATAAAAAAAGACAACCTCTACTATAGAGATGCCAACTGAGTTTTAAATTAAAGTCAAACAATTCTTAATATTTTGGCTTAGCAACCATGTCCTGTGCTCTTTTGCCAAATATCCAGTACTTTAACCAACAAAAACTTGCCTAGTTGCCCTTGATTTTCTGCATTTATAATTAAATTAAATTAAATTATCATGGACTCACCTTACGGTTTGAGTAACATGGACAACGTTGCCCCCTGCAGGTCAACACAGAAGGATTCTGCGTCGCCCTTCCACACTTGCAGCCTTTTTTCTCCACAGGTTTCTTATATGGAGGCCTGACAGGTGCTGGCGGCATCAGGCAGCCAGACACCAACCTCTGGTCTTTACTCCTGTCTTTTGTCTTGGAGCCTCCACTGCTGCGGGCCTTGGGATGTGGTTTCTTGAGGCCTGGATCAACAAGCTTTCTGGCACCTTTGCTGTGGTTTGGTGCAGGGCGGCTGGGTTTAGAAGGTGCCCCATTGGGAAGAGAGGAGTATGTATGTGCTGGGACGTTCAAGGAGGGAGTCGCCGGTTGAGTGTGCAGCGTTTGAGAGGGATTTGGAGTGTGTAAATGCGAGGAGGAGCCCTGCAGGATGGAGGCGATTGGGAGGGGTTTCACCTTCTCCCTGTCACTCTCTGAACGAGATCGCTTGCGATTAAGGCGGACTGGTGGGGGTCTGGAGGATGGCGCAGGGTCGAGTGAAGATGACTGTAAATGAACACCATGGCTTACCACTGTGTTAGTCCTATCGGTTTGTATCTGTGTATAGTTGTGAGCTGCATCAAGCTGTATGTACATTTGAGTATGTGCTCTATCTGTGGTGATGCGTGTGTGTGTCCTTTCTGCTTGTATATGAGGTGCATCTCCACTGGGCTGAAGGGGATCCAAAGTTTGCAAGACCTCCTCCACACTGAGGAGCAACACTTCTCCCTCCTCCAGCTCCCTGCTGCTAGAATCCCCATCCCTGAGTGAGCACATGGGGCCTGGAGTAGGGGCTAAATGTCCAGAAGTTAGACTCAGTTCTAGACCACGACAACCAGCATCAGATACAGAGATGCTCGTCTGTGGTTGTTCCTCGACCAGTTCACATACCTCCAACTCTGGAGAAGAAGGATCTTGTTCCTCAAGCACTTCTCCATTGCATTCCTGTGGTCCATTAGAATAGGGGGGGTCAGGGGAAGAGCTCTGGGGCACAGCTGAAAGCTCTACAGGAACAGGTGGTGCTTCTGTGGGGGTTAGGTACTCTGTGGCAGAGGGATTCACATCTTTCTGTGCTAGGCTTGCATCTTCTGCATCTGTCTCCTCTTCATGTGATGTAAGTACTTCCTCTAGTAATGCCATTACCTCAGGATTCCCTCCAACATGGCTGCTGATTGACTGCAGCAAAGGCGAATGCGTGACATAGAGGCAGAGCTTTCTGTAACACTGCACCAGCAAGGAGAGTCGTTTGTTCTCCTGAAAGGAAGAATAGTCTTTACATCTGTTGCAAGATGTCCTTATCTGCATCTTCTGGCCTTTACAGCCCAAGCAGACACAATGCTGACACTCTGGATGCGTTGGGGAAATGGGGTCCTGGAGAAGTTTACCTAAAACAAAGGGACAAAGGGAAGAGGTGGCTGTTAATCTAGCAGTGGTAGTAGTAGTACCTTACTGATCCCAAAATGGGGAAATTCTGTCTCAGCAGCACGTACAGGTAAAATCTACGTTGCGCTTGTGATACTGCTGACCAGCTGCACTCATTTCCATCTTCCACGGTGTAATCAATGCCACAAAAACTAATGTGTTCCATATGGATTAATATGCATGTTGTTTTCTTGACAGGAAGTAAAGCTAGTTTTGAGGCGCATCACAATGTCCCAGAGCTGAAGGTCTCCAAGTATCTAGTTTTATTTGACACAAAAAGATAGCAACAATAATCACAAAATGCATAAATCCCCTACTGTTACAGAATGACAGGAAAAAAGCATTTAGGACTCACTTTTATTGATCCGAAACTGTGCGTATCATTCTGCTGGTACAGTGTCAGCTCTAAAATGCAAACTGAGTCACTTGTAATATTTGCTAAACTGAGCTAAGTAAATAAATAAAGCATGAATAGGGAACACATGGCTCCGCAGTGGGCACAACAACTAGAGTAGTCGTCTGTCTTGTCAAGAGGAAAGATGAGTTCGGATCCGCCTCGGTTGCTAAGAGACCATGCTGCACGGGCTATGGCAACTGCTGCAAGCACACACTGCAAACACGACCACCGTCAAGATGATGACATGTATTTATGTTAAAGAAGTTAATTGGATTAGTGGAGACGTGGAAGGCTGGGAGTGGCACGGAACAACCCTGTAGTAGAAACAAATAATTGAATGCTGCTTACCACAAACGAAGCATGCGAGCGACTGTCGGAAGAAGGGTAGTAACGTGTACATGTCTGCGAAGGTGTGCGGCCGCCGAGGGTCACACTGCAGCACAGCCCGGCTGGCGGACACATACAGGGCGGTTGCATTAACAGGGTTCATAGCGGTGTATCCGCAGCCTCGGGGATCCGCTGCCCGGGAAATGTCCAAAGGGCCTCAAGCTAGCCGCGTCTCAAGGTTGATGGATGCAGTGCAAGTGTTCCGGCTGAACATCAACCAGTCACCCGTGTGTCGCTGCGGGCATACGAGTGAACAAGGTCCCCACTAATGCACGGCGGACATGGTCAAGTGCTCGCTCGGTTAACGCGCACGTTAGCTTGGCAGGTGGCTAGCTAGAGTTAGCATCACCGGTTCGCAGGCGCTGCTGTTCGTGGAGGGAAAGTCTGGGTTTAGGTGTTTGTTAATGCAGCTCACTTGGATCCACCATTAATCGTATTATCACCGGTGCTGCCACACGTCGAACAGTGAACCAGGCGGTCCACGATCAAAGGGTTAGCATTCTCTCGCTAGCGTTAGCTCACGGTCTCAGCCAAAGGTTTTCCTCGGGAGGTGGTCGGTGTGAGCCGCGGAATCCATTCAGTGTCCCGCGGCGTCCTCGTCGACGGCGGAGAGAACGGCGAGCGACCGCCGAGATCCCAGACCCGAGTGGCGAGCGGTGGGCTGATGTATTCCAGGCGCGCACTTCATGTAAACAAGGCTAACGCGTTAGCTTTAGCATCGGCAGCCACCGTAGCCATCGACAATTCAGCCGATATCCGAAGCCCTCGGGGCCGCCTCTCAGCCCGGGCGTGGAGACGAGATGCAAACCGTCAAAGGAAAAGGTGCGATGTTGATACGTTTTATTGTAGCACTCAGCAAGCGGCGACCGAAACATAGATAACTAGCCGTTTTACAAAAGCATCAATCATTCGATTTTCCACTTTTAACTCGCATCAGCCCCTCACGATAGGCTCGTGCTCGCGCGAGACTTCCCCCTTGTTGCCGTGGTTACCGGAGTGCGCCAAGTATTCCCGTTCTGCTGGGTCCGCACCATTATCTCTCCGGCTGCTGCCTGCGGCGCGCCGAGGAGGCGGAGTGTGCACACTGTTTACCGGCCTGCGAGCCCCGGCAGCGTTTACACCCACATTCAGCACATGGCTGATACAAATAATAATGGAGGGAACTGCTGCGGCGCCATGGAACAGCAGTCTCTGAAATTAATCAATCAATCCAGTCCACTCGGTGCACGTCTGCTTGTACATTAAACATTTTCTACTGAACGCCAGACAATTAAAGATTAGTCACTATAAAGCAATTTCCAAATGAAACTTTAAATAATAACATTGAAAACTACTCATTGTTCTCATTTGGCCTTTTTTTGTTTTTGTGCAACGGCCAGATGCAGTCAGTGAATGAGTCCAAGAGCCTAATATTTGAAATAGCAGCAGCACATCTCCTTCATTTTTTTTCTTGCAAGTTTGTTTCTCATTGCCTCGACTTTTAATAGAATTAAGGATGGATCAAAGAGCTCCAAGCTGTGTACCTGACAACTGCATTCTTACTGCGTGCATAGGAAAGGTTGCACCCCTGAATTATTTCAGAATAATTGTATTTTGATGTCCTTACACAATGGTGACGGTGTTTACACATACTGAGTAAAAGAAAACAGCTCCTTTATACGTTTCAGTTAAACAACACTGTGATACTGAGTTGCAGAAAGAAGAAGCTGAGACTGAGAAAACAATTACTACTTTTGTTTTCTATTATTTTCATTATTTTTAAATGTGTGAATTCTAACAGAGACTGTGATCTCATCGGAATCCCTTCGAATGACCTCTGAATCTAGGTTTATAAAGTATGTGCAGACAAGTCATTGTTTTAGGCTTGAAGAAGCAAGTGTATGGAGCATCTGTCCAAGGTGGTGAGGAAACTGAGGAGAGGAAACATCAACCATCAACTCTTTGTTTCTAAAAATGTCTCTTCTAAAATAGCAAAGTGAGGCATACATTTGTGGCACAAGATGACATTAAAAGTCGTGAAAATTAAATGACAAATAAAACAAAAAATGGCTGTGTTTCACTTTTTTGCCTATTTCTTAAGATGAGAAGGAATTGCCGCCACAATGGTGTTTGGTAAATGGGTTGTAACTATATAGTGCTCTCCTACCTGAAAGCTACTCAATGCTCTTTTACTACATGACCTCATTCACCTAAACACACTCACATTTGCACACCAATGACAAATGCTCCCAAGGTGCCAACGTGCACATCATGAGAGTTAAGTGTAGTGTTTTTTCTCAAGGACACTTTGATATGAGCTATCCAGGTTCTTAGACAGTGATTACTAAGCCATGCCTCCCTCCACCTTTATGTTGGCCAGACTTTGAATGTGCATCTTTTTGGCACTGCATTCTAATGACCTCCCTCGGTCTGTATGCATCCTGTCCCTTAAAGGGCACCTTCCGAGCCAAATTCATTTTCTGACGATTCTCTAATAGTCATATGTGTCCCCGTAGGATGAGGTCCAATTATGAAAACATTCGGTCACCTCATCTACTTATTTCCTCCACCTTTTGCCCGTTGTGTGCTGAAACCAGCAAATCCGAGTGTTGGAGACCCGTGACGTGGAAGTCATTGGCCACTCCCCCTGGGTTGTTTATTCCGCAAACCATCACAAACAAACATGGCAGAGTTAGGAAAGATGCTAAGGCGCTGCCATGTCGTTGGCTGCATCAACGAGCACCAAAGTATGTCTTTACTTCCTTCAGCTGAACTTCTTAGGACCCAGTGGCTGGATTTTTTTTTGTTGTTGCTGCAAATGCTCAAACAGAACTTGGCGTGGAGTGTGTGTCACCAGACACAGCTCATTGACTTTTAGACTAGACTAAGTACCAAAGCTGAATTTGCGGGAAACAACCTTTAAAATAATGTTTTTGGACTTCTGACAACTAAATTAAATTGTGTAAAACACCCCATTAAGGTTGGGGTAATTTACATCAAAGTAAATATTTTGCACAACACAGGCACACACACACAATATCTCACATTCATTTAATCAACATCCACAACGTCAGTGCCTGGCCTTGTAAACCATCTCCTAAGAAGGCCAAAGGCTCATGCAGCGGTCTGTCACTTTGCTGATAATGGTTATGTCATAGTTCACTTGTGGTTAGTTTGGGTTTTCATCATCTTTGTGAGGTGTAAAGAGCATGTATGCAGTATCTCCAAGGATGTGAAATTGCCCATAACATATAAGAGCGCTTTGGTGGACAACTCTAACCTCATCATGTGAGCACCCAGGGCACCCCACATTGATTTTTGTCAGGATGTGCACCAACTGTGGGAAAAGGACTGTACCCAGTAACTCTGCTCCACTGAATAATGGGAGAGGTGATCAGATTGTCTGTGTAGTAAACACGGTGCGGAGAGAACTGCTTTGTCTTTTATCAAACAATGCACAGCGTGCTGCATTACCAATTACATCAACCACTATTGGTGAATGTTCCACTTGGGCATGGAAAAAGATCAATAACAGCACCTCCTGAATGGTGCCCATGTGAGGGGGATACAGGGCGCCACCACAAAATCACAACAGGGGTGTTATGGAGTTGATATGAGGGGGGGGGAAACACATTAAAAAAAAGACACAATACATTCTACATCATGTCAGGAGCAACAACACTACTAATCTGCTCACATGTGAATACCTTTAGAGTAAAATAGATTCGTTAAAAAGTTATCTATCCTGTTTCTCTTTTATTAATTACTTCAATCTGATTGGCTGTAAGAGAAACGCCGCCATTCGCTATTGGCTGTAATCTAACGCTTTTCATTGGTCGCTCGACCTGTCACCGAGAAGTTGCTCAGGAAAGATGGCGGCCTTCAGGGTGGCTCGAGGCAGCTGCGGGCTCTTACACGGTCTGAGGACGCCTTTCAGGAGCTTTGCGCAAATAAAACATGGCGCAGCTGCTGCGGTGGTGCAGCCGCAGTACCGACACCCGAACTCCCGCTGGTACTCAGTCAGTCACCTGTCCGTCAGAGAGAGAATCGAGAAGAAACGCAAGGCGGCGCTGGTCGGAGGAGGTCAGAAGAGAATCGATGCTCAGCATAAAAGGGTAAAGTTCGCCAATTCGGTGGTTTTGCAGAAATGTTTTATCAGGATATGTGAGTTTTTTTGTTCTGTGTCAGTCAAAGTTCTGGTAAAAATGGCAGCAAGAGTGACAGTGGGCTGAACTGCTGAAGGGCTTCAAAGTCACACACACACACACACACACACACACACACAGATAAACGTGAGCATTACAGCTCCTCAACTCACTGTGGTGGGAACACAACGAGAGATCTGTAAATGTCAGGATAACTGATTTAAAAACAGCCAAATACATGGGAAAAAGGTGTGCATTGAATTGCACAGTGAGGTTGGTTGTTAACATGACACAAGAATAAAACAGGATTAAATGTGCACAAAGGAACACCTGTTTATCTGTTGTAACTAAGTACTGATATATACAATACGGAGTGAACAGGAAGACACTGAGATGCCTCCTGTGGAGCCGCTGGACCATCAGCAACCCGCACATATTTTGACTGTAGGTGATGGTCCATACTCCTCAAGGTTCTGCAAGTGTCTGCAGTATGTAGATCCCATGTTTTGTAAATGGCCAGGGTCACCACAGTTCAGAAACTGAGTATTAGCTTGAGTTTTGAAGTGATCAGGCTCCATTTTGAGTCTGCCTGCTGTAACACAAGCGCCTAGTCTAATATCTGTTTATTTTGTAATTTGTTGCAGGGTAAGCTGACGGCCAGAGAGCGAGTGGAGCTTCTGCTCGATGCTGAATCCTTCGTGGAGTCAGATATGTTTGTAGAGCATCGTTGCTCCGACTTTGGCATGGAGCAGGACAGAAACAAGGTACCATGTTTAGCTTTTTTTAAAACCACATTCCAGTCCGTGCGTGTATCTTCGTCTCATGACTTTCTCGAATCTCTCTTAGTTTCCCGGTGACAGTGTGGTGACGGGCCGAGGAAGGATAAATGGGCGTCTGGTTTATGTCTTCAGTCAGGTATGTTTCAGAATAAAGCTATATGACTTAACAACACAACACACTGCATCGCATTGTGACTCATATGTTTTCTACTACTCGGTCTCCTCTCAGGATTTCACAGTGTTTGGTGGTAGTCTGTCTGGTGCTCATGCACAGAAGATCTGCAAGGTAAGTTCACTGGTCTTTCAACTGTGCACTTCTTATTGGGTCAATGTGTTCCTGCCGTGGTGAATGATGTTGACAATAACTGCACTCAGATCATGGACCAGGCCATGTTGACTGGCGCTCCTGTCATTGGTTTGAACGACTCTGGAGGAGCTCGGATCCAAGAGGGGGTGGAGTCTTTG
>CAESWR010001308.1:219646-242433 GCA_903171835.1 Mullus surmuletus
CCCCCCCCCCCCCCCCAGGTTTTGTGGATGATATCATCGAGCCACTTACCACTCGCAAGAAAATTTGCAGAGACCTGGAGGTCCTTGCCAGCAAGAAGCAAGTCAATCCTTGGAAGAAACATGCAAACATTCCTCTGTGAAACACTGCACTGGATTTTAAAGGCACCCACTGTTGGAATTTCTATTGATTCAAGGTTTGATCTGCCACGGTACTCCCACATTACAGATCCTCCCTTTTTTTTAGTGTTGGCAGGAACCCCAAATCCTCCACCTGTACCCACATCACTTTTATGTACAACTGGCAACTTTACTAAAACACATCTTGAATTTAGGGGAAACCTGGGTAAATGGGGAAAATAGTTTTACACTACCGAAATCAGGATGGATATCTTCAAATCTTTACCACTGATATACCATATGTAAATAGGGAAGAAAACAGACACCCAGATGGAAAGCTGCAGTATTTACACACTCTTTCATGACTGTCACATCAGTACTGGACCATATTGGTCATTATTGTGGTTTATTTGACAGATATGCAAATTAAAAACAATGAATTAATATCATTCTTATACCCTGTAGTTTGTTGAGCTTCCAAGGTCATTGCTGTACTGTATTTAGTTTTTTGGATTTCTTGTGTGTTCAGTGGTTTGCCACCTTGGATTTACTCCCTGTGTTTAATTTCCTTCCAACCTGAAGCTGTGCCTTCTTCTGTGGCAGGATGACCTATTTATAAAATAAATCTGTCTCCTCAAACTTTGTTTGTGTCCGAAAATAATTTCTAAAGAAAATAAGTAATGGAATTATTGCTGTGTGTGAAAATTTAACGGCTGTAGCGGTACTATGAGCTGAAATATCAAAAAAGATCATAAATGAAGGTTGATGGTTTTATTGCAGTTGTGGCATCCGTAGCCTGTCCTGTTGCTGCGAGAATAAAATGAATATTTGTCATTTCCTGCATATTAAAACACATCATGATGCTGCTGTATTCATTACCGTAAATGCAAACATTGACTTCCTAATCACACTGAATGACCACTTCACAAGGATTATGTCCAAAAGGTAATCAGTGAGCCAGGGGCTGACCAAACTAACTGCTCGTGTCAAGATAATTGTGCATTCACTTGAATTTGTGTTTCCAAGGTCATAAATGAAAGGTGAAAGTCTAAATGACTGTTATAGACATAGGCTGTGTTCTGAATTGCGAACTCCCCGCTATTGAGCAGTGTCTGGAGCAGAACAATGTCTGGGACGTCTGAAGCACGTCAGGTCAGAGTTTAGGTGGAGATTGGCACCAGTCCACTGGCAATCAGAAATGGGTTCAGGAATTTATGTTTTTTAACAGACTTAACTCTGAACCCCCACCCCCCTCATCCGTTCCCCTCTTTCTTTGGGGCCTGCACATATGGACCACACGCCCAATCAACACCTCCCCCTGTTTCTCATTCTACACAAATAAAGAGGGAGCTTAAAAGGCCACGAAGGCGATGGTGGTTGACCAGACCAGCCCAAACTGCTCTGGGAGTGTGCAGACCAGCTCAGCGAGGTGGTTCTGTACATGTTCAACCTGATGTTGAGTGCCAGCCCTGTGGAAGAACCAGGGAACCGAGTCACTATAGACCCGTGGCCTTGACATCTCACCTGATGAAGAGCATGTAGAGAAGTGTTCTTAGCTACCTCGACCTGGCATCGGAGCGGAGTAGATGACGCAGTCATCTACCTGCTGCACTGGGCCCTGTGTCACCTGGAGGCCTCCAGAGGCACTGTGAGGGTCATGTTTTCTGATTTCTCTAGTGTCTTCAACACCATCAAGCCTTTACTGTTGCTGGGGAAACTGGAGCACGCAAGTGTGGACCATCATCTGGTTGCATGGACAATCAACTACCTTACCAATAGACCACAGTATGTGAGGCTGCATAACTAACTGTTGGAGGTGGGACCACCGGGGGATCAGGCATACCAGCGCCACCTCCAGATTTCAGCAATGACACGGCCCTCTGCCGAGGCCCTGAGCATCTCCTTCATCCAAAGACTGAGACATACTCAGTGCAGGAAGGAGCTACCCAAGGTCTTTCCTTGCCATCAGACCGTACAACGCCATATTTCAATAATCACACTACCTACCTCATGTGCAGTCATTTCCTGCGCAATATTCACATAACTTCCATGTACAGTATTTGTAAACATTTCTAGTATGTCATATTTTGTCATTCTTTTTTCTCTATTTATGTCTCTTCTTTGTACTGTGTTTTTCAGCTTTTTTTTTTTGCTTGTACATGCTGCTGGAGCTCTGTTATATATATATAAAGAACTTCTTCTATTCAGCATGTCAGAATAAGATGTAGCCTGTGTTCCAAATCGCATACTTATTCTTCTTACGAACATTATAAAGTGCATCTGCCCTCAGAAAGTACCTACTATTGCATAGTTTCCATACTTTTGGGGCATTCTACTCCTGTTATCTCAGTGCGTCTTGAATGCCGAGTTATCTCTTGCTGGCACGGCTAGCTGAGCATTATGGGTCAGAATAGCCGGGGTAACATGCTAGCTTCCAGCTGGATGTAGTGGGTCATCATGGTACTTTCAGTATACTGCATATGTATTGGGTCGTACTAAATCTTTCTCTGGCATACTGAATAGAAGGCTAGTATGCGATTCTGAATGCAGCCTCAGTAACACAAATTCCCACACAAACGCTAGTTCATAAATTGATTACAGATTTGATTTTATTAAAAAGACTTAAGGTTCACAGAAAAAAAACAGGCTTTAGAGCATTTCAGGGAAACTGATGTGAACTGCACTGCAGAAAAGATCAAACGGTCTGATATTTACAGAACTACCAAGCCAGCCAATGGAAACCGTTGTAAAAGATTGATTAACCAACAGTGTATGAGTAAAGATATGGACACATTCAAACAATCCATCACTGCACTGGATATGAACAATGATAATGAAAAAAGTTGAAATTGTTGGACCAATTAACATTGTTTGTATGTGTAAGTAATATGCTTTGGGCAGTAAATTAAACAAACCAAACAGAGAATCTGCTAATACTGAACTGTGAGAACGATACAATCAGACCATACAGCGCTTGAAAGCTGGTATCCCACAGCATCAATCTGAGCTTAGTAACTGTTAGATATGAGATACAGGTTGGGAAAGGGTCTGTAATATAAGTATGTAGGCCACAATTTGGCAACAAACAAGATACATATTCAAGAAAAAGCTGTACAAACATCAGACAAAAACAAAACACACTTGATTTAAAACTTTAGTACTAAAGCTACAGAATTCAAAATATGTTTATTGTCTTTTTTAAAACTTTTTTTTACTTCGAAAAGCTGTTATTCAGGGTTATGTGTGCAGAATGTTTCAGAGATCTGAGAGGGTGGAGGCTTTTGTCCAAGGTGAGTGTGGCTTCACTGTTAAATGACAAAACTCGCTTTGCTTTGACATCACACACAAGACAGTTACATCACCTCTTCTGAGTTGGTCTACAATTGTTGACCTATTGTGAGGATGTGTGATTATTCCACAATCGTCACCAAAATTTAACACAGAAACGCCACATACCAGCAGCACCACCACATACAATGACTCAGATGGTGAACAAAGAGAGGGGTTGTCGTAAGAGCGAAGATATAGAACATTTAGTGCAGAGTTCCTCCATGTTGGACTTCATTGGATGGATCAAAGTGTGACACCAAAAGAAAGAGGGGCTGTACAGATTGTTATGCTGCTCTGTACTACATTTCAGGAGTGGAACCAAACAACTCTACAGCAGTGTACCAGGGAATCATTGAAACTGCGGGTGCTCATTTGCCAGCTCCCATCAGAGCTAAACCAGCAGGCTGTGGTGGAGTAATAGGAGGAGCAGGATGGTGCTCGTGAATAATCTGGATTCTGGATCCTCTGGGCCACATGAATGAACAGATCAGATCCTCACTTGACGCTTCCGGATCGTCCAAGATCCATACGCTGACCACATTGATAAAAGCCTTCCATCATGTCTTATAGAAAGAGAAAAGTACTTAAACACTGTTTTTTCTACTTCATAAGTGGCAGGTGATCTGGATACGATGTCCAAAACCCCCTTCTGTTTACTCCCGACTTTGATCCTGATCTCAGGATCTCCGCCTCTTGAGATCAGAACATGGGCATACTGAAACCCTGAAACAGTAGAAGAAGAGACTGTTTGAAGATCTACACAAACATCCCTGCATCAAGCCAGGAGCACCGTCCACCATGTTGAATTTTTTCATTAAACCACTAGGGTGCCCCAAAGTCAAATTCTTAAAAAACAAACAAACAAACGGACCTGTGATTTACATACAGGATTAATGTTTGATTCCAGGACTGACTAACCTACAAGTGCCTTTATGAGATAAATTACTTGGCAAGCAAAGCTTTTTAAAAAAAGTAGAAATAACAAAACAATTTATATTTAAAGTAAATTCAGTGTCAAAGTAAAAAATCTTAGCCTACAAGGAGGCTGGAGCAAACACATTTTTTTAGACAGGAAACAGTAAAACTAGTTATAAATCTTAATAATTATTTATGATTACACACATAAACACACGTGACAGCTTCAGTGTTTTCTTACCGACTCGTCCTCAATCATCGCCGCAGAGTCAAAGAAGTCTGGTCTTAATTCTGCTCTTTCACGTCTGTTCCTTGATGGTGGCTACAATGGAAAAAAACCCCACTGATGTGAGACTTTGCACGTAGAATTTGAGAAAGGGGCTTTAGCGTTCATGTGAGAAGAAGATGCTACTGACCAAGTCGATCACCATAGTGTCTTCAAACTCTTCGTTCATGTCCTCTAGCTGACCCCGTGATGACATCATCACGTCTTCAAAGATTGGCTCTGCGTCATCCTCCATCAGCCCCCGCCTGAAGAGAGAAAGAGAGTTTTCTGTTTACTTGCAGTAAAACTGACATCGAATCCATTCAGAAATCCTCCACACCAACACCGTGTGACTCTAAAAGCTGAAGACTTACACAGTCTGCCGGACGCCCTGATTGCTGCGTGACTTGATGTAGTTCATGGCCGTCCGGTCCTTCCTGGTCACCTCTTCCATCTTCTGTTGGCCGAGCCACGACATCTGCATCTGAGGACTAAATATGAACAAGAAGTCAGAGCGGTTTGATATAGGTCTTTGAAATGATGCATGTGTGTGTGAGTGGGTTTGCACACTCACTTGTGCACATAGTCATTTTCTGAACCCGGTTCCGAGTCATGGTCCGGCATGTGCTCCGCTGGTCTGTTCTCTCTGAGGACTGTTGAGGTGAGCTGAGGAGTTTGCAAAGCCCCCGGTGTCTGTAAGGTGTCATTACGCATCATCCACGAGCCCTCCACACTGCTTTCCTCTGTAAACCAACACACGCATTTCACATTGTCAGACAGCTAAAAAACGCAGCAGGTCACCCTCATCTCGGGGCGCGAAGCGCTCTTCTCACCCTCCACACGTTTCTTGTGAAGCGGCGGTCGTCCCTTTTTGCTGCGCACCGAGCCGGTCTTGCTGCTGGAACCGGACGTGACGGACATGTGGTCCTCGTCTCCTCCAGTCAGCAGGCTGTTCCTGTAGGAGATGAGTGGCAACCACACATCCTCCCGACGCTCCGACATCGACTCGGACATGAACTTCTCCAGGTACGAGTGCCTGAGGACATTCATTACATTTACTTATTTCATACATCAACTGAACTAAGTGACATATAGTACATTTGTTAAACTTTGTGCAACCCTATGTACACTGTTCAATTAAAAATAGTCAACTTTGCCTGTGCTAATAGTAGCGGAACCAATATTTCTTAGAATGTCAGTTTCTTAAAGTTTAATTCACAATAATGCACTGTGGAGAACTGTTTGCACATCCCCCCCAACACACTCACACACACAAATCATTTTCTAAATATACAATTTTTTAGCACACTTTCACATCCATACCAACCATTTGTTCCGATCATGTATTTTATTGCCACCCAATAGTCTCACTGTAAACAGCATGTAGCCATTCAGTGTAAAATAGTGCCATATGATGGATAATTGAAAAAAGGAATTTCAAGACAAAAGCTTAGATTGTAAAGGTAATCTTGAAAAGGTAGGGCCCACAAGTCTTAAAATTCGAATACAAAAGATGCAGGCGGATACTTACACTGTCTTTTTATCTTGCCGAATGAGTTTGGAGGAGAATTCGCTCAGGACTTCCAGGAAAGCCAGGTTGATGGGAGGAAACTCGGGTCCTCGTGGATTCTGGTATTTGAACGCAAACTCTATGCCATCCCTGACATGAGAGAGAGAGCAACATAACTATAGGTTGCTACTTCAACATATTTTTAGACTCTTTTACACATGCTTTGTTTAACTTAAGCCACTGACGGCTGAAAATGTTTTATTTGACAAAAGGTCATTCGATTTTGGACACTTTGACAGCTGCTGCGACTAAAGGTAGCATAAGTCCACAGGTAGTGAGCACATGATAAAGAGTTGGTAGAGTGGAACGAAGTACACAATCAGTGAAATTGTCTGTAGAAAACAAATAAAACAGCTATTCAAGAAAAAAGCGGAGTTCTGTTTTTTTCCCCCGGAGGAGTGAAGATGTATGAGCTTCAGTTAGGTTAGATGGCTACTTTATTCATCCCCAAGGGCAAATTCATTAAGTTGCTCTCTTCCCAATTAATATACTGTCACAAACTGTGTTGTTGTTGTTGTTGTTGTGTTGAGATCTTGCTCTTACTTGTGTAAAGTGGCGACGGCCTCTCTGGTTTTGATCTGATCCAAGCCGAAGGTGAGGGCAAAGCGGCGCGCCAGCTCCTTGATGCCGCTCACATGGGACGAGGTGCGGTCCAGGTTGGGACCCTGATCCTGCAGCAGCTCATTAAACAGCTGCACACATTCAAAATGACAAAGTGTTAGAGCGTATTTAAACACACAAGACAGTGTTTGCTAAAATATTTCAAGTCTTTTTTGTCTCACCTGCTGGAGACTGAGGATGAGCGTCTTAGCACAGAGGATCTTGTCCGTCTGCCTGGTTTTACTCAACGTTTCCTTGATGATGTCACCATAGTCATTATAATACTAAGTGAAGAGCACAGATAGTCGAGAGATGCAGAGAAAGACAGTTTAGTAACAGATTACATTTACTTCACAGATTATGATTTAAAAGTCACATCCCAACTGTACCACTTTTCCACCATGTCCATTTTTTTAGGATCTGTTTACTTTTATCATGTCCAACTACTGATCAATGCGTCTAAGGTTAGGTTATACTTCTTATCACATATTTCAGATGCCGTTTATATGATCACCAGCATTACGCGCAAGCTTTCAATATATATGTATTTCTTCTTCTAGTTTTTGTATTAGTATCTCAAGCGCAGGTACATGGCTACCTTCATGTAGTGTTTGAAGATGTCGGCGGCAGCGGGCATGTCCACAATGTCGTAGATGATGAGTTTGCAGAAAGCTGCGAGCAGATTCCTTCTCTTGTGAAGAGCCTCGATTTTGTTTGCTTCATCCTCCTCATCCCCCTCTGGAAGTTGGACAAGCAAACAAACGAAAACAAAGAAGATATGGGGAATAAGATCTCTTGTAATATGGAATTTTTTTTTAATCCCTGGCTTGAAAAATGTAACTGCTCTATTCTAGGATCAAACAGATCTCACAGAGACACAGACAGAGACACAAATAGCTTTCCAGCAGTTTGTGTTGATGCAAAACTGGGACGGTTTTAAAATAAAAAAGCCTCTCTCACCCATGCTCTGGCTCTCATCATCTTGGTCGATGAAGACATGATCCAGGACGAAGTTGAGCAGCTCATTTTGCAGGGTGTTGTCTGGGTTGAAGACAAGTGGCTGGAGGCCCTCTCTGCCGCCAGATGTCAACTGGTGGCTGAAGATCATCAGCAGGTCGCAGAGAAGCATGAAAGCCTGATGAAATCATGAAATCATGAGAGCACAGTTAATCTCGGGCAGAGTAAATGTACACATTTTTCGCCCAAAAGTTGACTGCAACTGGATGATATACGCAAAATAGAATAGAATACATCCTTTTAATAATCCTTGACGGGAAATTAAAGTGCCACAGAAGATTTTAAAACAGACAAAAAAAACACACATTTCCTCAGCCATACTAAAATAAATATTGGAAAAAAGGGAAGTTATTTTTGTGCGTTGTATATGTAATACAACATGTGCTGTATATGTAATACCTCACTCGGTCTCCAAATGATAGGATCAAAATTGAAAACAAATTGAATTGCATTAAATAACATTTGTTGCATTCACTATGAGTTTATTTATTCTACTACTACTACTTCATACTGCAGGTGTTGTGCGCAATGATCAACACATTTTTCATTCACTTTTAGAACAGAAAATGAGAGAACAATGACGTGTTTGCTCACACTTAATCTTGACACATTTTTGGTTGAAATGTGTCTTTATTCGGATTATCTTGTACCACTGAAATAGCTCTTCCTCATTTGCATATGTATTTTCAGGGTTGTATGTGCTCGCAGTGAGGCTGCGACCACATAAAGTCATAGTGTGTGTGTAGTTTTACCTGCTCTTTGACTGGTGTGTTGACGTTGGTCAGGCACTGCTGGCACACAGCCAGGAAAGATTTCACGACTCTCCTGAGAGCTACAAGGTCATCCTGTATACACACACACATACACAAAAGTAGTCACACACTGACAAGCTAAAATCATAAATTTGACGCCAGTAAAAATATCAAATTTTAATGATTCTATCAACAGCATAACTGAGATATAAAAATCAATGTTTGCTTTCATAGCTCATAGATTTAGAAGAAGGGGGACAAACCACTGATTTGAGATATTGAGAGATACTGTCAGCTATTGATCAGCTAAATGAAACGTAAAATATACTGACAATTATCTTAATAGGAAATCAACAAATAGTCTTCAGAAGTCATGAAATGATGTCCCTTTGAACTGATTTTGCATGGTACTACTAATATTGTTGGACTCTGGCTTAAGAAGGAAAGAAGAGCAACATTTAGACCAACGAGGCCATAACAAATCCTTGCACCGTTTACTGAGTAACAGTCAAAAAAAACAATTTCAAATACACATGAAAAAAAGAAATTATAGCTCAAGAGCAAGAACATGATGAGCCACATACACTGGGTTGCTTTTAGTCCATCACAAAAACCCAGCTTTTAGGACCCAAGAGATAAAAGGGGAAGCGTCACAGTATCAAGAATCTGAAAGTGAGATGAGGTTGTGTCGCTGAAGTGTGCGTCGCACCTTGCTAGGAGCCCCTTCTGTGATCTTGACCAACTGCCAGAGGATGGAATAGTGAGAACACTGCAGTGCTTGGACTGCTATCTGCTCCGGCATGGAGCCCTGCTCAATGCCAGCTTTCAGTAGCCGGTAGCAGTTACCAAACAAATCCCACCGCGTTAAATCATGAGCACTGAGGCGGGGGGGGGGAAAGACACAAGGCTTTAATCAGCATCACAATTTTACCCATGGCCAGAATGAACTTTAATGTCTAAATGGTAATGCCGTGATTAAGTTACAGAGACATCAGTGTCTTACTTGTGGAAGGCTGTCAGTCTCTTCAGAGTAGATAAAACATTGTAGATGTCATCATCGTCCGCCTCCTCAGCCTAAAAAACAAAACAGACACCGTGATATGAACGTTCTGGAAAAATATGTGCTTCTACCTGCTAATGTTAAAGCAACAAGATGTTTGAGAGATGTTGAACCAGATGTTTCAACACGTCTGGATCCTGACATAACAATCACATCACACTTGTTGATCACTGGAGTGTAGGATGAAATATCTGTGGAGTTTAGTACTCCCTGAGCTCATGGATAAAATGCCACCTTGTCCAACATACCTCCTGTAGAAGTTCTTCAACCGAGTGTGCAAAACGATCAGTCATCTCATCAATGAGCTGTGAACGGGCAATGTCCACACGGTTCATGATGGTATACTCCTCAGAGCAGAGAATGCTGTAGGTCTTGCTGCATGCCTCGAGAACATCTGTCTCGATGTGCTTCTCCACCACCAGTCGAATCTGTTTCAGCAGCGCGTCCAGGTGCTTCTCCATTCGTCCGGCACTGTACACATCAAGATCGAAGAACTGGGGAATCTGCAGGAGGTTGGCTACCTTTTCCGAGTCCGCCTGGTACTGTGGGTAGAGTAATGGAGAGTTAAGAAGAGTTAAGTCAGAAGGGAAAACCTTAAAACACAACCTGAATCCAAACAGAAGAGAAAGAGGGATGCAGGCAAAGTACAAGCAAACAGCAGCAAAAAAACCTTGTTTCATCAACTACTTTTTAAGTGTTTAAACAACAATTAGTCTGGAGTGACATGTATTCATTAACACAATCATTAGTCGATTAGCTTACAACCCAATCAATGTTTTCAGCGAACAGCTTAACTATCAAACCCATGCATTGATCAGTGCTATAACTCTCTCTGCAGTGGCTGTATTCTGGAGCTTAGAAACATTTTACCTTGGACAGCAACATAGGGAGAGCCATGATGAAGTGCTCTGTTAATTTGTTCTTATCATCTATCTGGGTCTTCCTCTCCTTTGCAGTCAGAACCTGGACAAACAATCACAAAACCCAGAGTCAGTTTAGCTTGTGAAAACAAAAACATTGTGTCCTCTGAATGTAATCAGAATCAGAATATGTTCATTTTTGACTCTTGATAGACATTCAAATAAAATAACCTGGAAACAATGGACAAAATACAGGGTATTGCAGGTTGAGAGTCTTACTCAAGGATTTAAAGTCTGACTCTCGGATGTGCATCAAGCTGGTAACCATCATATTACTAGTTGGGACTCTACTTACTGAGACATGGCGACCCCAGAAAAGACACCTACAGTATAAATTAGTAGCCCCTTGTCCTGGCAAACGGTTAGCAAAAGGATATGTCAGGTGAGAGGTGCGAGTCTCAGGTCGATGATTTCACCCATTTCAACCCAATCACTTATGATTTATGGTGGGCTAATTATTGATCAGACCTACCCGTTTACCAGTGCCTCTGCCAACGGGAGGATGTGCCTCTGCTGCCTGCCTGATGGTACACACAGTCAGCTCTATAAGTGCACTCTCCTGTCTGTCGGACAACACTGCAGAGACATCGTGGCATGGAAGCAGGGCAGAAGAAAGTGAAGGTGGGACAGAAAAAGAAAAAAAAACACACCAAAATGAGAGTCAGATTCTGTCAGACTGTCAACAAGGATTACAGAGATGAGAAGATACCAGATTTCAAGAAATAAGATTACATTCCATGATCTCCTGTAACTAGTTTTCAGAGATGACGGAATAAGAGGACAAGAATGCATGTGGGGGTCTTACACTCCTCTCCTTGCACTGGCTCCTCCAGCAGAAGTTCAGTCATACACTCCCAGTCTTTTAGCAGCTCCTGAGAACTCTCCCACAATGAGTCCACCAGATAGGCTGCATGTTCATGAAGCTACAAAAGCAAAAATTACGGAATTTTATTAGCTCACTTTTATCAGGGTCATGTTTGCTTTTAACAACACTTCCAATAATACCCGGAAAAAAAAATCAAAAATCAAATGTTTTGTCATTCTATCTGGATGGAGGATTTCAGATGGTGTAGACAGGTGTGTTTTGCACACGTACTCTTTCACTACATCTACATGCATTTCACAACATTTTGTTGTTATATTTCAGAATGTGGGTTGGCATTACCGTGCTGAAATAAATGATACCATCAATGAAAAACAGATCCTTTTGCTTGTTGGCATATGTGGCTCCAAAACATATTGTTAATGGCTTCTTATTGGTCAAATGATCTTTTTTGTTTTCTTCAAAGCTGTGTAGTCTGCCCAGCAATGTAAATATGCCAGATTTAGGGTTTTACCAAGTTACCAATACCAAAAGGATACAACAGACATATAGCATACATTTTGGCTTTACAATCTAAGCATCAGTTCACATAGACAGTATGTGTTTATGTCTGATTGAACAATGTATAATACAAGTTAGAGTGTGTTCATCCAGATCTGTGTGCATGTCTCTGTAACTGTTTACCTCACTCTCCAGGAAGAAGAGTACCAGCATGCGAATCAGATTTCCATTGGGGCTGCTCCTCCCTCTACGCTTGGCTAGCGCTTCTTCTGCCTGGGGGTCATGACGACTGAACAGTCTGACAGAAAGAAGAAAGAAAAAAAAAAAAGAAGTATTATAAACACTAAACCACAACAGTAAATTGTGAAATGAACACCCCAAGTATTTCAAAATAGATTAGACTTCAGAAGGAACTCACTTTCTGTGCAAGAATTCTCCAGCAGCGACAGCCACTGGTCTGTGGGCAGAGTAAACTAAGTGGTACACATTTTCACAATCCTCGTTGGACAGTGCATCTTCACTACCCCTGCAAAAAGCATTAAAAAATGTACATTCAACACAGCCGCCCTTCAATGTGAATGAGGTCAGATTATTAGACTAACGGTGTAGCCATATACTGATAGAGAACTACAATTGATATAGAAAGGTTGCAAATTATTGGTGGGACTAAATGGTCATGAAAGCTATTTCAATTTTGATTGTAATGGCATTGTTACCTACTGATTCAATTGTATTGATTTTAATTCCTCCAAGGGCTCATTACACAAGGCAGAAGTGCAGGCAATTCATTTTTATTTGGGGATTGAATTTCATTGAGACTTCATATTGGTAGACAATTTATTTGAAAACATTTTTGCTAATCATTTTTTGTAATCATTATTATGCTAGTAATCATTATCTTTCATGAATAATCACATAGGTCATGTGAAGGCAGTGAAAAAGTTAGCAAATGTCACTCACTGTAGAATGAGTGTGACCAATCTGATAGCCTCTACAGCTACATCGTACTCCTTATCCAGTGTCATTGATACAATACGATCCTGTCAAAACATAGAATTGCAGAGTTGGGGTCACTGAGTAAATATCTTTAGTAATGTAAAGATGAATGCAAGTGAGTCATGAGTCACATTTCCTTTTATGATGCATTACCTTGAAACGGTTGGTGAAAAGTTCTAGCTTGGGAAACAATTCACGATTTGTGTAGAGATTTTGCAGAGCCTTTAGGCACTTGAGACGCACCTCACCTTGCTGAAAAAGGAGAAAGAGTTTGAGGTGAGCAAAGAAATTGTTTTCAAAGCAAAGGTAAAAATCATTAGGACTATGAACTGGGTTAAGCTTCAGAAAAGTCAAGAGTTTTCAGATAAATCCGACTTGACTCACCCGATCGTGTAGTGTCCAACCCACATATTTCAAATAACTGTCATTTAAGAAAGCATCACTGTACATCTTCATCCACACACCAATTTCCTCAATACAGATGGCTCTGATCTCAGCAATGGCATCCCTGGGTATCAAGAGGACAGTCATTACAACAACTGCTGGTGTTTCTGTGGAGGTTATAATCAATGTTATCAACAGTGTTAGCATTACACTCAATACATAGATATAAACACATACATCTCGATAAGTAACATAACAGAATCTTGTCAACATCTTTATGTAATTTATTGCACCTGTAGCGATGCACAAATATGCCTTTGAAGATGGAGTTCATCATGTTCTCAATCTCATCTTGATTTTCTTGAAGCTGCACAGAAGAGACAAATTGAACACATTAGAAAAAATACAAGTCATCAAAAATGAACGAGATTTAGCAGAGGAAAGAGCTGTGTAGGTCTGAAATGACGGCATAGCCCGGTTCCAGCCTGTGGCAACTGAGAAATGGGAACCCAGCCTGACATAAGCCCCATGTCAACACAAACACAGCCTTTGTGAACGTTCTTTTAAGAAATTCCAAAAACAAATCTGCATTACACCTGTTTTCTTTTCTTTCTCTCATTATTGGGGACTTTATAGGCCCTAATAAAACACTGAAAACGAGGAGAGACTTTTCCAGACTCGTTGGGAAGTTCTGTCTACTGATAGACAAGTCTAGACAAGTCTATCAGTAGAGAGTGAAAAGTGCAATCTAATTTGATGTAGTCTATTATGCGCGAGTGTGTAAAATCAAGCAAGAAAATGTTATTCTATTTTAGTAACAGCCCTAACATGATTAAAACCCGCCCGGAGTCTGGCCATATTCTGTTATTCTGTCAAGCCATGTTGGGCTTTACTTTCAGGTTTGGGCAGTTAATCTTTTGCTTCTCCGGAAGCATCACTGGGTGATGGTGTGACATTTCTTATCAGCTGATGTTATTGAGCCATGATTGCTCCCGTGTCAATCTTGGCACAGCACCTGCTGGCCTTGGCTTTGGGTCTAACAAGGTCAAAGTCATTGCACTAAAACCAACAGACACCCACTCTGGATTATGGGAACAATTGAAATGAGAAAACAGGCCCCACAGAGGACGAGCAGACAGAAGGAGCACGCATGCTGCCACACACATGGTGGCAAAGCACCATTCTGAAGGAGTGACCAGACTGTGAAAGCTTGAGTAACAGCCAATATGACACCACCCACGCACGCTTCTGAAGAACGCAGGAGTCCACACCAAAACATTTCCAGATGAACAATTTGTTGTCTTTGCACGAAGAACATATTCAATAAGTTATGCTGCATATCACTGAAAAAGTTAACCATTATTCTGTTTTTCACAAAAGGAACACAAACTTACTATCCAATGCAATATTTTTCGTGAAAGGCAATCGAAATTCTACACATTCTTACAAATACTATCCATTAAACAGTAAGTGAAAGGCTTCATCAATCATTAGCCAACCTCTTTCCTTTTCTGCAGCAGCAATTCCAGCTTCTCATTGGCTCGTTTCCCGGCTATCTTGTTCCTCTCAGCTTCATACTGTCTCTGGGTGTTGTCCTGGTGAATACTCAGATTCAACGCCACATTCACCAGTGCCGTCATGAGCTTCATTGCTGCACAGAGGCAAACACATAGAAAGCTCAGTTATAAATAAATTGAGACTATAGCTCTTAACTCTGTTATTTCTTCCCATGTCAATAGGGTTGAACATGCAGTACACAAAACAGTCAGGGTCGAATAAGTGAAAACCAGGTTGAGACACTGTCACACACTTAAACATAATTCCTCTGATCATCATATACCTGAAAAGTGGCATTTCACTATTTGTCTATTCAGGGATCTCACAGACACAATTGAGCTTCTTTAAACAAAGCTTAACAAGTTTATTCATGTAAATCATTGCATCTTAAAAGAGCCATTGATAAAATTATCACTATAATAGCTTTATATTCACTGTCAGTCAGCATGGAGGTGTATTTGATATACTTAATAAATGCAATGTCCAGTGCTTTACAAAAAAATGTAATGATAACCTGCAGTGTAAATTGATACAATTACCTGCTAATGTAGAGGTGTGTCTGAAGGCTCGCACTTGAGAGTCAGACAGCCCAGTGAGAAGAGAGATCACTGTGTCCATCATGTACTCGTCATAGATGATGCTGTACTGGCACTGGCGGATCAGAACGCTAATAAACTCGCAGAAATTGTAGCGGAACTTTTTCCACATTGGCCCTGGCATGGTGAGAGGATAATCCCCACTGTCCTGTTGGAAAACATTGGAACTGTAATCAGATCAGTGTGACTAATCTAAAATGAGTGTCCTGTAGACTTTTGAGCAAGGAATCATTGTAGGACACCTGAGTATGTTTGATCATTGCTATTTTGTTTGTCTGCCCTTACTCTTCAGGAGGGCTGGGTGATATGGACCATAAACCATATGGAGACTCATTTTTCAACTTACAAACTGAGAACATTATGTTCTCCCTTTTGCTAACTGTGATTTTGCTGTATATTTTCCATCAGGTCAAACTTGCTTACTCTTTTCTGTCATTGTGCTTTGATTGTGGCGCTATTTCTGCTACATACGTAGCAATAGCAACGAAGGTGCAAAAGTGTTTGCATCTCAACTCCCAGGAGTCTTTCAGCAGACATCTGAAGTAGCCGCTCTATGACTATAATTTTAATACAAAAGAAACTCCATTGATATAGACAATACCGTCCGTCTCATCCCATATGCCATTTTGGTCTGTTATAAATCTAAATATATCACCCACCCATTGTCTTTAGTGCAGATTTTCAGTTAATTCAACTGCTTATTGAAGTAACTTTAAAAAGTCATTACCTCATCAAATTCCTCAGTCATCTTGCGGATGATCTCGGCGTTCTGCATGTTCCTGAACATCTCAATTCTTACAGTGCCTGGTTAGCAAACAAATTTAACAGTTTAACATTTGAAAAAACATTCTCTAGACCAGTTTTTCTAACACATTTACTGTGAAGAAATTACATTAGTAAACAATTGTTGAAATGTCACTGATTGGCAGTAGTCTTACCTTTGCAGCCTGAGCACTGGATGAAGAAGTTGATGAGGTCCAGCAAAGCCAAGTCTCTGTCTTGTTTGTATGACTCAATCCACTCATCCACTACAGACTGTACGCACACACACACAAAATTAAAAATCTACTTGTCTTGGGAGTAAAAACATCATATAGTTGACCAAGTTAACAAGTTTGAGTCTCAAGCCCATTTTGTGCCATTTCATTTACATACACCCACCTGCATGGCACTCTTCCCCAGCTTAACAACCTCGAACAGAGTGACAGGGTCTCCTCCATCTCCATTATGCTGCGCCACACCATTGGCTTTCCCACGCCCTCTGGCCACACCCACAGTCTTGTCAGTTAGTGACTTACGAGGTTTCTTATTCGTTGTCTGGGTGGAGGGAAAATTTGATACGCAAATATTTTACGAGTGATTCACTGGTAAGCACACATGCACACAGAAACAACCAAATGCATAAAAGGAGGACAAACACTATCTTCATGTTGATATACACACACAACAAAGTCCATACCGGAGGTTGTTTTCCAGGCCTCCCTCTCTTCTTCTTGCCTTTTATCTCTGAATCCTCCATCTCACCAATACTCATGCTTAAGCCAACTGGGTCCGTTGTACCGGACTCATTGGATGAGTCCCTTGAAAGAAAAACAGGACTCGTATGAATAAGAACTTTGATTGCCTTTTGATTCCCATTACTATTGACACAATGCTCATCATCAAAATGACAACAGAGTAATATCCTTAAGTAAATGTCTTCTTATGTTAAAAATAAAGGTCCACAAAAATATCATTTATACACGATTTTGAGACTGTTATGATTTTTATGTGTGTTAAATGTCTATGTTACCATTTTGCATCTTTTGCATGTGAATGGAAAGATTAGTATGCGTAAATTTTATATTTTATTTCATGAGGGAGTTCTTTTTTGTACATTAACAAATGGGTCACTCACTGTAGAACCGGAAACTCTGATGTGATCATCCTAGCAGGATTGGGGAGGCAGTGAGAGCTCTAAATGTGCCTTGGGTGTCTCTTCAGGACGGAGTCTTTCAGTCCCAAAGGTAAGCGCCAGCACTTCAGGGGTGGGGGTAGGGGTGGGGATGGGGTGGGGTTGGGGTGCAGGACCAACGTGGCAGGGAAGAAAGGCTTCAGGAGGAACTGCAATTAACACTCATCAGCTCCTGGAAAAACAACAGAAAACACGATTATCAAAAAGCTGCATTACACAAATAACCAACCATGACACATTTGCTTATTCACAGTTACTATGGTCAGTGACTGATTTGTTACTGAGACATATACATATATAATTTTGACAATAAAGCAAATCTTTCTTGATATTAAGAAGGTGAAAAAAATTCTAAATGGGGAGATGAGGACACCAACTGGTCACCGTCAGAACTACACCAGCAAATATAATGAGTGCAGGGAGAATTTGTTCACATGATTGTAGCTAAATAGTTTCAGCAATATTACGGCACTTAAAATAGTTAAATCTGTGTATAACTCATGCACAACTATCTAAATCTTAAATCAGCTCAAAACTTGTAGCACAATAATGAACTTTGCATTGACAAGTAGAAAAGGAAAAAGTATGCCAGGAGCTATTTAAAGGATTGCAACTTAATTGAATATAAAAAGAATAATCAAAGTTTGACAAAGATTATAGATCAATATGCATGACAGATATGACCAGAAGTGGGAAATTCATGAGTTTATTCCTTGCAGCCAGAGTTGATAGTAAGGATGCCACATCACTGTGACTGGCAGCTAATCAATAATAACAAATCTGTTTATATGCTAATAGGTAAGGAGCAGGGGTGATGTAATACCACACATAGCCACCACAGGCAGTGTGATCCACAAAGTCCTCCACCCAAAGTCCAAAGTGCTTTGTTTTATTTCAACTACAAAAGGTGGACTTATAAAAATAATTGAATATTTATTTAATTCACAACTAAGATGCAGTTAAAGGTTTGTTAAACCTGTAAGAGTTTTAAAGAGAGCATTTTCCCTTGAGTGTGTGTAAGTGTATACATGTGTGTTTGAAAGTAGGTATGGGCAACAGTAGGGGGCAGGCTAAGAGAGTGGGTATTCAAATACTGTCTTCCACACAGCATTAGTGCTGAGGAAGAGCATGTGCAAGAAAAAAATACACCAAGCTGCATAACCCCAGACAACCAGCCTTCAAGTGAACTAACTGTATAACAAAATGTGGAACTCCACTGTCCAGTCAGGTTCAGAAATTTGTATTTTTCCACACATCCACAGTGACATTTCGTAAAGCGAAGGCCAAAAAGGCTGAAGGGGAAAGTTTTTGACTGACGATCTAATGCACAATCAGTTTTGAAAAGTGATCCTCCTGCTGTGACAAAAAAATATTTGAAACCACAAGCATTATTTCTGGACCGAGCAAATGCCTTTAGTAGGTATTCCCTCCAATAGGACTGAGAATGTGGTGCTCCTGATGACAACAAACTCTTGAAGAAAACTAACATTCGGTTCAAAGCCAGTGGTTAGAATCAACATACATCAAAACAAGACATGGAAGAAAAAAAACATGACAGAATTTCACAGGTAAAAAAATTATACGCAAAATGTTAAACATTACATATTGCTTCAAAATTGCACTTATTTTACGAACAAAGTACTTGTAATGAAATCAATTTATTACAGAGCAATATCATCGCCTACATGTGCACTTAATTTCACAAGAACGTTTTCTGAATGTAAATGCCAAGTTGTCTTTGTATACGAGACCCCAGGTCATGCATGCTCTCTATAAATTATATTAACATTATTCTTCAGGCATCGCACAGGTAACCCCCTCCAATTACAAGATGACCTCTCAACCTACTAAGCCATGCAGCACTGTTGTAAACTACAAAATCTCCCAAACACAAAGCTCAGGGCCACAGATACATGCAGACACATACAAACAGTAACAGATATTCTCTATATAAAGTCTGACATAGAGAAAGCATAAAATCATCTTCTAATGCATAGAATTTGTAGTATTTTTACATTTCCATTTATTTAAAAAAAATGTATTCTTTCTTTTTAAAATAATATGTTATTCTCTTTCAATCTATACTTTGTTATACCTGTACATGCGGCTGGGACACTCAAATTAGCCCTTTGTGGGATAATCAATAACCAATAAAGTACTACTTCTACTAAAACCTTCTCGTTTGTGTAGATGCAGACTGTATTAAATGTACAATAATCAGATACTGATGATAATCTGTCCATTCATCTGCTCTCTTCTGAAATAATAAAATGTCAAATAAGGCAGCATAAAAAGTTGGGTGATACTGGAACTGAATGAGGACTTTGTTCAGCGAGTTCACGATAACATCATTCTACAAATGACCTCAAATGAAGGTGTCAAAGTATAGGGCCGTCCACACCAACAACTATAACTATAAAGATAACTACAGGGATAGTGATGACAGTATCCACACTGATGCACGATATGGCTGTGTTGTGCCAAGCACGAAAGCACTTCCTGCGCACCTTCCGCAATCTGCACGGTGTCGCTGATCAGGAGGGGGGGGGGGGGGTGCCGGCATGGTGCAACTGATTGGCACGGCGGCGGCACAGGTATTGTGGCATTTGCCGACATCATCAGCCTGTGGCCAGTCTGTGTCACTGTCTGTGAGTGACGAAGTGACGTGTAGAATCATTTCACATGGATGTTGATTGGCTCAGTGGCCAGTATTTCTTTCGTTCATCAAATCGTTTTGAAAATGATCCTAACGATATCGTCCTCCACTATGGTTGTCGTTATAGTTGTGGTGTGGACTTTCATCCAGTTGAATAAGAACAATTTTTAAAACCATTTATTTATAGTTATCTTTATAGTTATAGCTCTTAGTGTGGATGGCGCTTATCTTGAGGTCTTGTTCTCGATTGGGGGAATGATAGACCAGGATATTGACCAATGATTCAGAGAAGTCTGGACAGTATCGTGTTTGCATTACCATACCATTGTGAGAAAAAGAGAGCCGAACCAGAAGGCAAAGCTCTCGATCCACAGGTCGATCCTACTTTCACCTACGTCATGAAGGATGGATCATATGGGCTTTCTCGAGAAGGTGGCTGGGCTCTCATTCAGAGATAGGGTGAGAGCCTTCCATGTCTTTGCAGGGCTCAGAGTAGAGTTAAGGAGGCTCAGGCATCTTAAAGATGACACCTGGACATCTCCAGAAGGTGGTCCAAGTGCATCCAGTTGGGAAGAGGGCTTGGGGCTGACTGAGGACCGGGTAGGAAGACGAAATCTCTACACTGGCCTAGGAACAGCTTTGGATCCTCCAGTCTGAGCTAGTGGCTCATCAGGCTTGGGATAGGGAGGTTTGGATCTCCCTGCTAAAGTTGATGATACCACTACCCAAATTAGTGGTTAAAAATTATGATTAGCCTCTATGTTTGTAAAACTTGTCTAAACTGGCTTCAGCGGTTCTCTCTCTCTCTTTTTTTTTTTTTTACATGTCCTGGCGTGCAAATGCACCAAATCCCATGATGCCAAATTGCAAGTCACAAATCTTAAAATTGCTCTGGATATCAAGGCTAAATGGATAATAGGCCTTCTATTTGAACTCTCAAAACTAATCTAATCAGATTATGTGGGCTGAAGCGTACCACTAGTTTGTTCCTCAATGTATTAACGCGGAATTAGCTATCTTTTTGGGTGTAGCCTAGTGTACTGTGACAGCATTCTAAACTAGGTTATGTGTGTAGTATTACAGAGGGACAAATAGGGGTGTGTATGTGTGTGTGTGTGTGTGCGCCTGTAGAATAAAAGGTACAGCAAGATAAAAGAGTGAGCGCTGGGGAAGTGTAGCAAAGTTACCAAACGGATACTTAGATGATTAAGAGCAGATCTAGTTGGTCCTACCACCTCTGGTGGACAAACTAAGCTAAAACACTTGCCGTAGTTTAAGAATCTTCTCGTACCATTATCTGGATCCAAACAGATTTATCTGCAAAAAAGAACATACGGACCAATTCTATTGGTGTGCTGATTTGCTAGTTGGGCTCTAAATGCAATATTGGGCTATTTGCCGATCCAGCCACAAGGGGTGGAACAAAACCACCAGAACTGTGGTTGCACATCCAAATGTAACTTATACCTAATGTAGATATTCTCAATTTCATCTGCAACCAACGGGACAAACGTAAATGAATAAACATGCTAAAAAATCTACCCAGAAACAATTCCTGGAAAGAAATGAAAATGTTACACACGGTCCCTCTCCTCTCATTATTTGTTGAATTTTTTAATTAAACATAATAAATAAGAGGAACCCTTTTTGCAGAGAACTGAGGAAGAGGAGCAGCAATGAGGCCAATACGCAGCCGATGTGAACAAAGACAAGGGCCGGATGCTGACAACCCTATTTCTTCTGAGGTTTTTCCTCCGTCCTGACCTACAAATTACGAGTGTGTAATTTGTGTAAAAAAAAGTCTGTGCAGAAAGTAACTTCAGTAATACAGCGTCCTTTCTGTCTTGAACTTTTAGTGACCTTGGTTCGTGTGTGATTCTCACATGTTCTAAGACCCAACATTTTCACACATATGGTAGCTACATATAATTTGCAGTACATTCCTCTATTTTGCAGGACAGCGTTGAAGCTACCTGGTGCACTCATCTACTACTTTGATTACAGGCAACACAAAGCTTTTTTTTCTACAAAAGGCAGAACAAATAATTACAGCCCCCCAACCCCCCAAAAACTAGGATACTGTGAAAAAAATGTAATGTAGATTAATTGGTTTTGTGTCAATCCACGTTGCATGGGGAGTTTTAATTTGTCAAAATGAATGAGCTTCTGACAATCTCAACAATATGGTTTCATAATGATTATGACTCTTCTCAGAAACCTATAGATTTAGGGTGTCCAAAATTACTCTGATGGAGAAAAAAAAAGCAGCTGTGCTAGTCAAGGAGTCTAGCTGGAATGACAAACATTGCTTTTCTGTTACGCACACAATCACACTTTTGTCAAATTACTGTGATATCTACCCTAATGGTTAAAGGATAATTGTATTTTCTTTATTTTGAAAGAGGTGAGACGTTAAGAGAGACATGTCCAGGGCATCAGCGAGCCCACTCATGCATAACTGGATAAAAACACTGCAGGGGTTACACTGAGCAGTTCTGAGTGCTGCTTCACAGGCACTAAAACGAACCCTCATGTTAACTCTGTCATCTGCTCTGTGACTTCATCATCTGTATGTGTGTCTACTTAAGGGAGAAACCAAGTCTAAGACACAACGAGCGAGCATCTGAGAGACACTTAAAATGCATGACATGTTCTCCAGGAGGCAGGCAGATGTTGCTATAGCAACTCGTGTGGGTCATAAGCCTAGCGGTTACAGCATATTTGATTGGCTGAGTGGAGACAGGAGGGACCAAAGTGAGCAGGGGGGGGGGGGG
>CAESWR010001308.1:242456-257078 GCA_903171835.1 Mullus surmuletus
GCACGAATAGCAACAGATCAAAGCAGTATTTGCTAACAACTTACACAGAGATTCTTGCAGTCAGGTGAAAGTTATTTCAAGTTGTGTCTCTCTCTTCTTACAGCACGTTTATTTATTTCCATTCATTCATAAATATTCACTCAACCAAGGTCACCCCTACCTGTTTTTTACTTGTACTGCATTAACATTATTTGCCAAGAGAGATGAATCATGTTAGAAATGCTATTGATAGAAATATGCAATAGCCTGACATGTGGCAACCTTTCCTGCATTTTCTCTGACATTGGGGAGAGGGTATATGGAGGGGTTCATTCTTCATGCCCCGCTTTCAAGTAATGTGCATGCCTTTGGGGCAGCTATTGTGGGGGTAAACAGGATATATGTGCTGATGGTAAATATGGTGGAGCACTTTTGACCAAAAGTTAGCCCTTATTCAATGTTTGCTACATTGAAATGTGGAAATATGTATGTTAATAATTGATTGTATTGTATTGTATTGTTCAGGGCAACGCAAAGCCTCTCACAGTTTTAAACATGACTGCATGAATCCCCCCCAAACATTTAATGTAACTGACCTTATCTGTCTAACTATAAAGCTCTTCAGTGCCGATTTGGTATATTTTTGTTTATTGATTTTTAACTTATGTTTCTGTTGTGCAACTCCATAAACTGTAGATATCTGCCAGTGACTACAGCGTGTAAGTAATGCTACATGATTTACAACGGAGGACAAAGAGTGAAAAGAGCAGGGATATTTCTATTTACTTCAGGCAGACCACTGCAAACGCACACAAAAGTATGGCTGAGCTTAACCAGAAAGGTCAGAGCAAAATGCAACACTTACAGACAGAAGACTACCTGCAGGAGAGCAGCAACTCCAGCATGACAAAGAATCTACTGTCAACAACACAGAATCACACTTAGGTGCTGCACTCCAAAATAACAGCTGATGACAGTGGTTTATAGTTAAGATAAATCAGTCATTCTCATATGTGACATGGCTGATTGACAAATACTGAAATAAAAGAAGTTATCCAGTAAGAGCTAGAATGAATAAGGACTGTAAACTTGAAAAAATGAAGAATCAAAAAATGAGTTGAAAAATGAGTTGCACCTCTTAAGTGTCACCTAGTTTAATTGTAATCAAGGTTTTAAGCATCCACACAAGATTTAAAGAGTGACAACACTGGTAGTTACTGCTTTCACCTGCACTCTGTTCAGTCTTTCTGAATCCTTCATCCAATCTTTGGGAAATAGACATATATTATTATATATTCTGCAAATATATTTCTAGCTGTGAGAACATGGACTATTGAGATAGAAATTAGATCTACTGAATTTGTTGTCCCTGCTGGCTAATTCTGGCAACTATAACCTGTGCTATATATGCTATAATTGGGCACTATCATGAGAGAGTAAAGCAAGTCTGTGGTTCCAATACTGTACTGAATGCACCACCAACAACACCAGGAAGAGAGTCCAATAAGTGGCATCTCAAACAAATAAAAAGATGTGACTGTGAACCTTCATCGGGCTGTCTTAATTGTGTTTAGGACAGGTGATATGCGTGGCAGTTTAGGTTTATGTTGTGCCCCCCCCCCACACACACACACACTCTCTCTAGCTGTCCACGATCAATCGCTCCACACTCCTGCATGCACATACACGGCTGTGTATCACACAAGCACACATTGTGCATGAGCGCTCCTTATGAAAATGCCACCCTGTATTCCTTTAAACAAAATTACCCCCAGCTCCCAGAGCTTCCAGAGCTGCTTGATTTCTAATGATTTTAAAAGCATAATCTAACATTCTAAACAACTTTTTTTAGCATTCAATTTTGGAAGGATGGTTAATAAAACATCTGTCTCTTATGTAACTGACTCAGAACACACATATATTTTGACTTCACTTCCACTTTTAAGTATTGTAAGTATTGAGTACAAGTATTGTAAATAATGAGTATATGCTCAGGGTGGTACTAACTTCAACATGGAAAAGAAGCCCTGGCGATACCTGTGAACTCCTAAGAGGAGCCCGACCAACTGAGATCTGTTATGACGCTGACACACACTGTTATGGCTGTCGCCATTTGCTTGTTTCAGCCCTCGCGTTTATGTGTGCGTGTGTGGAGTGCTTGTATGAAAGGGATGAAAAAGTGTGAGCATGTGACAGGAGACTGCCCGTGATTGGTGTAAGACGAAGCCTGCGCCCAATCACTGCCAATGACCTGTATAACGAAGCCACCCACTACTTGACTGAATGGAGAGCAGTAAGCCCGTTGCTTACTTGCTAGTTTTCAGTAGCGTTTACTCTGGGTTGTAGTTTTTTTGTGGTATTTGTCCAGAGCGGCCTGAGAGTGCAGAGGTGACGTGTAGAGATGCACCGATCCAGTTTTTTCCGCAACAATTTTTTTAGCAATCGGACTTGTGGGCGTATCAAGCTTGAAATGTTTCCAAATGGCAGACCTGGCTCGGCCCGGCGCCTGCTCCATGTTGCTCTGTTTGCATTAGTCACTGCATGCTGTGCGTGAGGACCGTAACCGGCGCTGCAGACA
This sequence comes from Mullus surmuletus, assembly GCA_903171835.1. NCBI lineage: Eukaryota > Metazoa > Chordata > Actinopteri > Syngnathiformes > Mullidae > Mullus > Mullus surmuletus. The sequence continues at coordinate 245,014 of CAESWR010001308.1, forward strand.
TAGAATTGAAGCGAACAGAATCGCTGTGTATCATATTAATTAAAAGAAAAAAAAGACTGGATCGGAACACTGGATCGGCGTCATTCATCCGATTCAGCTAATTAGTCAATATCGGAGCCGATATCCGATCCGAATATTGGATTGGTGCATCCCTAGTGATGTGGAGGTGTGTTTCCTTTGTTTCCACACGTCCGCCAGATTTGTTTTACATTTTGTTACTGATCAGCACGGTGTTGGTGTTCGTTTTGTTTGCATTTGATTTTTGTGTGACAGTTAAATGCCCTTCTGGCTTGCCTTTGTTTGGTCATATTTTTCTTTTCAATCATTCATATTGAAAAACTATTTCATGTCACTCCTGTCATCCTAGCAGACCTGGATCATAACACACAACACAGATCCTGCACGCTGTGGAGAAATCAACAAGGTAGCAGCAGACTACTGCATTCAAAAAGGACCAAGACACTGCCAGCATTGGGAGACTGATATTTCAGCGTCTGAACAAGTGTAAACATCCAGAAGCTGCTAAAAGTTGATTCATTTTCTTTTACATGACTCCTTCATGGAGAGTCAGTTACACATGATTGGCTGCTCATTTTACCTTCTAAAGGTTGTGTTTTTGTTTTGTGTGTTTGTTTGGAGGTGAGAATGCTTCCAATTTTGCCAGTTCTCTCTTTAATGACGATGCTGGAGAGTGTGTTGTGCTGGGTTTGGAGGCTCACCGCAAGAGCGTTATCATGTGGATAAAGAGAAGCACAGAGAAGGGACAAATTGATTTTGGACTGCATCAACACTTTGTGACTGAATGCCAGTATTGGAATGAGGTGCTAAATAGGATAGTAGCCACTGTGAAATTTCTATCCAAGCGTGGCCTTGCCTTTAGAGGGCACACACACACACAGTTGGCTCGACCAATAATAGGCTATTTGTTTAGAAGTGATTAGTCAGTTTGATCCATTCTTGAGAGAACACATTGCGATTTCTGGGAATGCAGGCAAGGGAACACCATCTTATCTCTGAGTATTTTTCAGTTAATGACGGAACAGGTTCTGTCAGAAATTATAAATAGACTGCATATTGCACTACTTTCCACTCCAACGTATCATATGCAGATCACTTGGCATTTATCATGGGCTGTGTTTCTCCAGAGGGATCTATATAGGAACGCTTCCGGAAATTCTTGCCTATTAACAGTCACACAGGGGAGTCCATTGCGTTGCTATTTTCTCTGCTCTGGACCAGTTAGGTGCCATGGTCAGTGCTACAACAGCATCAGTAACACACAATGTCAGGACTATATACGGATGTGTGGGTCGTGTGCATAAACTGAATGTAGTTGGGAGTAAGTTGATGCCAATGGGTAAGTACTGCGTATGAAGCAATTAGCTGACACAAGGTGGAGCATGCCCAGGCTACCAATGTGTTATATCAGAATTATGTAATAACTCAAATCCGTAACAGGCAGATGGAAAAGCTTGAAAGAGCTCTCCTATGCCAGCTATAGAGTAAGAGCCTGTATGGATAAGAGTTTGTGCCACAGAGAGTGAAAACGCTGTCCGCTCTCCAGAAGTGCCTCGCAATGTGGTGATGGCTTTGTCCATCATGCAGCCACTGGCCATGATGGCGTCTACCATCTGCAAATATGGAGTAAGTTTGAAACAAAATACATGAAGAAATCCAAACTTTTCTCATAGCTTTTCTGAGAAAAACTATTTTGCAGACTGTTGTTATTGGTTGTTTTCAAGTCAATGGCCTTACTACTAGTCCAGCTATCTTAAATTATCCCCTTTTTTTTTTTACACAGTTTGTAGCCTCATGTGTGTTGCTCATATAAACTTTGATGTGATTTTTTTGATTTGCTGAGGGAGAGCACGAAAACCTCCCCACCAGCAAAAATAAAATGAACGACTGAAGGTTTCCTCCAAAGGCAAAGACTTTCGCAACATGACTTACACTTATCGGCATAATTTAAATTCTACTTAGGACAATGTAACTGTCCAAGCACTTAAAAAATACATTTTATTGCTTCACTTTATCACGAGTATTCATTCTGGCATGCAGCTTATGCTTATATTGTAGCTGATAGTGGCACAGCAAATAAGGCTAATTTTCATTTTCTACTCATTGAGTGGAAAATTGATGAAAAGTTCACTTTTGATCTCATCCAATTGTGAATAAGAGCCATCAGTAATTCAAAGAAAACCAATGAACCCTCAAGTAGCTGAACCAGTTGAGTTGACCTGAATAATCATATCTAATGTGTGAAGGAATACTTTTAGTAATTAACAATTTAATCAATTACTGTCCCTTAACAGTTTATTTGTGGACCCCTAATTATTACCCATTTTAAAATGTTAAACTGCTGTCACTTCAGACAATATGTCTTGTATGATACACCTGCGGGGACTCAAAATAAACAAGGGCCCAGGGATAAACTGCTGACTACTACCAGCTCCAACCACTTAATTTACCACATGAGTGGGCAGTGGAATTTAAGGTGACATTTAAGGTTGACAGCAGGAGGAATTTGTTCATTCAAGCACAGAGGATTGGTACAATCCAAAGCATCATTACTTCAAATGAACCCCCCCCCCATAAAAAAACATTATAAGTGAATTTGTTTCTTTAACAGTCTTTGTTTTTACAAACACCCTTGTGTAAACAGTCCTGTAGATCTCACAAAGTCTAGCTATAGCTGGGTGACAGCCGCAAATGAATGAATAAAATAATCTATCAAGCATGCTCCACAATGTAAAACGATGCAAAATCTGATATCAGTAGTATTGTTGTTTCATACTTTGGGGTGTATATTGTGTGCAGTATGGTGACAGAAATGATATAGTAAAAAACAGTTATAAGCACTTTCATTTCAATCCATCTTTACATTTCTCTTTTGTTTGTGGGCATTAACTTTTGTACCTCGGTCCTTATCTGCTTCATTTATGAGTCCTCTATTATCCGTGTCTTCACAAATGCCATTAGAAGATGTTCACCACTGCACAGCACTCTCTTTACAAGGTTGGTTCCCATAGCAACACACCCTGCACAGACTTCAAATGACTAATTTTTTTTATAAAGCCATTTACGACTTTCTTTCTTTTTTTCCCCTCCAAAAACGTTTATCTAAACAATTTCTGATCACGTGGAACTTGAGCCAAATCATCCTCAGATGTTATCTGTAGCTGTAAACAACATTGCATATCTTTGCTATTTTGTCTGTGATTCAGGCCCCCTGAAATGGAGGGGTAGAATATCGTGAGCCACTGAGATAGTTAAGGTAGTGAGGCATTAGATTAACAGCACCTTGATGGCTCAGAGCTGACCAATGGATGTTAGGAGGTGTAACATGGATTTAAATAGATTAAGTTAAGTGGGTGGTTTCTTGCGAGTTAATCTTTCGAGTGGCAGGTCAGTAGGGCTGGGTTTCGACAACCAAGTTCAACATTTACAAATTCCTGGATTTACAACAAAATGTGCATTTCAGCTCTGTGTATTGGTTCTGGCACTGCCAAGAATGACAACCATCTGTCGGTGCCTGTAAGTGCATGATTTGTGAGGCAGAATTTGTCATGCATCACCCAAAGCATATGACCAGAGATGCCAAAAACGGATTAAAGTTTGGCTCAATTTCACCAGAAAAGACGAAAATGTACAATACTTGTAGTGAGGACAGGTTGTTCAAAGGTGGGGTAGCCTCAGCATGATAAACTGTTTATTTTAAATGCATGTTAAGTGTTCAAAATAGCTGTGTTGTTTTCATCATGTTCAGCATCTCTATATTATGCATCTTAATGCTATTCAAAAATGACTATGACAACTACTAATACTATTTGCCTTTTATGTAGTTAGTATAGGATTCAGTAACAGGTCTTACCTGAGACACACTAACAATTCATTGTACAATATTGTCAGATGGTCACCATACTGAACAAATGGCGTCTCACCAACCACCTACAATAGCCATGGGGCTCAAACCTTTGGCACACATGATGAGACCTATCCTTTGAATGAATGAATGAATGAATGAATGAATGTTTGTTGTAAGTATAGAAAAATGCATACATCAGATGTGATCACATCTGTCCAGCATCAAATTGATCACGGTGAGCAAATGAACAATATAGTTGATTTTTACATTTTGGCTTGTATTTATCTATTCCGTCTTATTCATGGATTACACATTTGTCATTGTGGTCAATGTGATTCGAAATGGGCTAAAATCTTCATATTTAAGAGGCTGCAGCCTCCAAGACATCTAACAACTGAGAATGTTTTTTGTTCGCACACAGGTGTGCCTCTGCAACTGGTGAGAGACAACAGCAGGCAGTTCACAGGGGGAGAGTTCCAGTGCTTTCTCAAGAGAGACAGCAAAAAGCACATCACCTCAGGTCCTCACCACCGTGCTACAGTACAAATGGACTGGCAGAGTGTTTTGTTCTAACAGTCAAACCGTCCATGAAAGCAAGTAGGAAGGAGGAAGTGTCACTGCAGCGGAAAATTGCAAACTTCCTTCTTGCTTACAGAAACATTGTCCAGGCCACAACCTGACAGACACCGGTGATGCCGCTCACAGAAATGAGCTTAACCCCCCCCATCAAACCCCTCAAAAAACAGGAGTTGCAGCGCATAATTTTTCTCTACACTGTCAAATATAAATAATACTCAATAATCTACTAAAACTCATGGGATGAAAAAATCCTTTCCTTTCCTGAATGCCTCTAAAGATCTGCTGTACAACAAATAGCTGTAAAGCCACAAATCACATATCATCTATAATTAAATATCAGGGCCTATAATCATAAACCACACCTAGATCTCTTTACTCTGCAAACACTTGGGAACTCTGAATAAGATTTTACATATATAAACACACACATACACACACACACAGTGACAAATTTAAATATTTAAGTTATGTCAAATATATCTTCCTTTCATTGCAAATTAATATTGTGGCTCACAGCAACACAATTCTCTGAAAGCTTAACTTGGCATGATTAATAAACGAGTAAGTCTGAAAGGTGAGGCAGTATACTGGAGATGTTTTATTCATGCTATGCCAGGAATGAGAAAAGAAACAAGGGAACTGAGTTGTTTATTTTCTTCACTGTAACAACTAAATGCATAAATGGCAGTAGCCCTAATTGGTATAACGTAGTGTGATTACAAATGTAGCTGTAATCGAAAGGTGAAACTGTCCATTTACATTATTGCAAATTTAACCCCCCCCAACACACACACACACACACACACACACACACACACACACACACACACACACACACACACACACACACACACACACACACACACACACACACACACACACACACACACCAGAAAACTGCTCTAAAGTCCTTTCAAAACCTTCTCAATGCTTCAAAAATCATTTATGTAACAGAAACAGACATACATATCACAGGCACGCGTGGGAGCGGGCAGTAAGATATCTAGCGGGAGCAGGATTAAGAAAACAGTCGCTTCAAGGCCTCCAGCATGCTACTCTGCTTCTTTGTTATTCATGATTCCACATAAAAAATATGACCCCATCTTCTCCATTGCTAGCAAGAGAAAGACAAATGTTTGACCATGCATTACGCAAATGGAGTCAAAATCTCCCATGAGTGCTCTTGTTGCTCACACTGCATGATGCTCTTAGTTGCTGGCATTCATTGAAAATGAATTGAACCTACTGCTTATAATGCTCATGATGCTTTTGGTGTGAATGCATGAATAAAGTTGGGTCTTTCTTTAGCCAGTTCCTGCAACACACAGATAGAGATAGAGATACAGGGGAAGCGATGGAAGAGATAAAGAGAGAAAGAGGTGAAACACAGCTAACTCTTGAACAGCTGTTTCTCTGCTGCGGTTTGTCAAATGTGGTTTTGTTTCGTTTTTGTTCGTCATTGTTTTGGCCCAACCTCATAAACTATTGACCTGGCCCATATGGTTTAGGATGAACCAATTGATTGGCCGATATGCAAAATTTGCTGTTTTTCAAGATGATTGTCCAAAATCCTGACACCTGTCAACCTCTTTAATTCACGTACTGTGCTCAATGGATGCTGCATTAGTGTAATGAGTGCAGCATGGCAACAGTGTGAAAGTTTTCAGAGTGTGTGAGGATGATGAGTTTGCAGTTTGCCATGTCTTCAGTGAGAAAAGCTGTGGATGAGATAACAATTTTTTTTTCCTGAACTGTAACTACCCAATCCATCCAAGAAACATGAGCTCTGCAGCTAGCACCGATGCTCTGCAGTTTAACAAACAGCACTGCTGGGAAAAATCTTTCAAGACGGAGACTACACAGTGTGGTCATTCCACTGACATCTGATAGACTCCATATTAGTTTGTTTTAGTCTGTTTCAAAATTATTCAATGCACAGTTCTGAATTATGAATCAGACAGGCTAAGAAAAAAGTAGACATATTTTTGCACATGCGCAGTAGATATTGGGATTCCCTGGTCGGCTGGGAGCCAATGTCGAAAAAGCATTGGTCACGTTTGGTGTGAACAAGGCTATAGACTGACAAAAATCAAAGCATTGCACAAAGGTTGTAATATTATGGTAAGGTAATACTGACATGAGTGATATTAAGTGAACTACAAGCATCTTTTCAAAACTAGTGATATATTCATCTTACAATACAGGTAGGCAGCTTCATTGAAGGTCACCCTCTACGGGGTATTTGACACAATTTCATTTAGTTGCCAGAGGCCCAAAACATTATTTTAGGGCTGCAGCTATCGATTCTTTTTGTAATCGATTAATCTAGCACTTTACCTTTCGATTAATCGAATATAAAAAAAAAAACGTATTTCCGCTGAAACCCTCCCCTCCCCTCTGACAGCAGCCTCCTCCACCTTCCTGAGCTGCTTGTTATTATTCTCCGGTTCTTCGGGTCACGCTTCGGAGCCCAGCAGCTGTTAGCAAACTAGCATTAGCATTCGCGATAAACTAGCTAACTTAAAAACTAACGAAAAACACCACAAATGTACTCAAAATGACACAGCTGGTGGTGCTTGGTGGAAAGAAAAGTGTCAAAGACAGCATTTATAACTTAGGTTTGTAAAGGGCAGCCTCGTCCACTGTCACAGCTGAGCGCCGATGGAATGAGTGTCCACTGCTGCAGACTCAGAATCCTGACCGGTTTGAGTTCGTCATCCGGGTACTTTTGCATACTCAATTTCCATATCCATACTATTTTTCATTTTGACCTCGCATACTCAAAATGTTAAGTATTGAGTATGGAAGTATGCGATTTGGGACACAGCATGACGCGCTGCTGTGCTTCCTGAACAACGCTCCGTGGAACAATCAGCTGCCTGCGGGTATAGTGCGCGTATAGTGCACGTCATAGGAATTTAACGATGCTTCGAAGCAGAGATTTTGCATCGAGGAATTTTTGTAATCGAGTTAATCGAATAACTCGACGAATCGTTTCAGCCCTACATTATTTTAAACGTTTTTTCCTGCAAATTCAGCTTTGGTACTTAATTTCAGCCAGTCTAAAGCCCCTTTCACACTGCATGAAAAACCAACGTTGTCCTGGGAGAACACGGATGTTTTTGGCAGTGTGAAAGGACCCGCGACCAAGCAAACTGGGAGTTTTGCGGCTCGGCTCAGCTCGGCTCTCGGCTGCAGTATGAAAGGCATCCCGCGTTCATCCGCCAGATAACCGGAACCTCCCAACAGCTGATCAGGCAGCTGCCAGCTGATGCGGCGCATCACTGCTGTTCAAACTTGTTCAGACGGCTGAGAACGCAGCTGCTTCCCGTTATCAGACGTGAATGTTTTGATCGTTTCGTCCGTTCACTCCTGTTTCGGTACACAAAAAAGTGTCCTTAGAGGAGGAGCTCAGGTCCAGTGTACCGGCAGTGATCACCTGATCGCCAGCGCCGGCCGCAGGCCCGGGGTAGGTGTCGGTGTTTCCCCGAGCTGTGAGTGTCCAGAGGCTCCATCGGACATCCACTCGTCTAGAGAACATGTCAGAGGGTCTCTGCATGGAGAAACGCTGCCTCCTTATTCGTGTTTGGCAGACGCACGTTGATAGCCACGGTCTTTGTTTACTTCCGTGTTCAACGCTTCAGCGTGATGACATACGGGAGAGAAAAACACAGGCACGAAGCCCTCACAACGGGAGGTCAGACCCGTGACTGCTGGAAGCTCGAAAGTGCCCTAATGCCAAGCAAAGGTGGGTCGATCCTGGTGAGAAAAACCTGCATCGACGCACGAATTTCAGTGTGAAAGGGGTATAAAAGTGGCTCGAGTGAGCTCTCCTGAGAATGGGCGTTTCTGTGCCTATATCTTTAAATGTCAATGAGCTGTGTGTGGCCACACCCACTCCACGCTCCTATTGGGCAGGAGACATGGCTTTCCCTGGTGTACGTTAGCGTAAAATACACTGTATTTTACGGCAGAAACGCTGTCGTTCAACCGTAAATTATTGAGCCAGAATCGGACACAGAAATAGAGATTCCCGCTCCCGAACATGTTAAGATTCTGCGGCTGCAGCTGGACAGAATTCTTTCATTTGTGGACCTCATACTCACGACCGTTAGAAAACCTTCAGAAAATGATTTTGGCTTCACTGAGTTTGTATTAAATCTGAAGAGGCCATTTTACTGTTCAGCCTGTTCAGCCGCAGGTAAAATGTTGTTTTTCTACCATAACTCTATAACTGATCTTCTTTTCAAGACCAGAACCATGTGGATAATGGAAATAATCAGATTCATATTCCAGAGTCTGCAGGTTGTCTTTTATTTGCAAACTAGCGAGAAGCTGCATTTGCTCAGTTTTCCATTTGGGGCGATCCGATCAGACTTACGTGAACAGGGAGAGATGCACTGAAAAATGGAACCGGCACGTAAAACAGGTGCTGCTGTTTGCGTTTACGAGCGTGGAACGTAACTGAAGCACGAGCTTGGTGGAGATGATGTAGACAGCTGCAAAGACTAACATGAAAGCATGTTTGCTGCATGACACACAAGTAAAATCCCCGGCTGAAACACGGCCAGTCTAGACAGAGGGTAAGAGTATAAAAGTTTCGGTTTTCAGCTGGGACCCTTGAGCGTAGATGTGCATGCACCTCCATGCCCATCTGGTTTGAATGGTTAATTGTATCGTCCCAGTGACAGAATGGCAAATTGTTTTGAGGCGTCATTCTTGCCTACACTAACCAACAGCCCTGCAACTTTCTACATGAACATTTCATCATCACAGGTGGACCTGCAGGCAAGCAAACAACTTCTGCAATTACTGTGCAAAAAGGGAACATAACTGGTCAAAATGCGAAACCATTTGGGAACTCAATGCAAAAGGTACCAACTGATTCAGATGAGATGAAATGCTAAATCAATGCTGACATGATCTCACTTATAATGGGAAAATACTGGCGCTGTGAATGCTGTGACCGTGGCCGCCTCTTGCGTTCTACAAATACCGCAGGACAGCTTAATTTCAGCGGAGCCAAATACCTCCTCAGTTACAAGCTCCAACTCGCTGTGCATTAGAAATTTCAAATAAACTGTGATTCTGATCATAATCAGTTGAAAGTTAGTTTTCATAAAGTTCTTTCTCTATCCCCAACCACAACATGAAGGCAAATCCGTATACAGATTTTGAGATTAGGTCAGTGCAACATTACACCCATTCTATAGAGAAAATATCTGAGACTATGACCCTTTTTTTAGCTCAGCCATAAATGTGCTGAAAAAGTGAACGTTGACAGTGTATTTTAAGGCAATGTGGAGAGGTCTGTGGCCATCCGAATATCTACAGTTGAGTTTTAAAACAATTTCTTACAATGGGAAAGTGATTTTCTTTTTTTCAGAAATCCAACTATTCGAAATGAGGTTTTTCTTTCACATCTTCACATTGTTGGCATTCTGTCTTCATTTGGGTCCTCAAAGCAGATAAAGACCCAGATGTATATGGTGCATCCATCTTACATGTATAAAGGAATAGTAAAGCTAAACCAGTGGAATATTCTTTCTCTGAAATGGTTAAAATAAGCGGGCTGTCTTCTCCAATAAGGTTGGCGGAGGAGGAGATAAGGAGGAGAAAAGTGTGATTAATGGTCAGTGCCTGGGATCATTTGGATGGAAATGTGCATAATGAGTCTTAAAATTCCCATTTTGAAGCATCATTTGGTAGAAGGTTCAGTATTGTATGTTTTTCAAAATCAGGCATTGCATTTAACTGTGTGTTTTGGCCATGAATTATATATTTGGCCAACAAGCATACAGAGGAATATGTGAGTTTTATGGTTAGTTCCAGGTTGACTACTTTTTTTGTTAATATATATATATGTATATATATCAAAAACAAGTCTCTATATGCAATCGTCACCAAAGCTCGCTGCACAATGCATCACTTTGGTAGTCATTAAAACAACACTATAGCATTATTAATTTATTATTTGTAGTGCACTTTTGTACTGCTGCTACATAATTCTTATTTTTTCAATTTTTATTACTCTTTAGTTTTATTGTATACTCCACCCTAGCTCTTTTGTATTTTTGCAGTAATGTAATATTTGCTGATTCCTTGTGTACCGTTCTGGCCCAGTGAATTAAGTTTTATCCTATCTTATCTTTCCCAGATTTATATATTTTCACAGTGATAATATTGAATTGTTTGTTTGAATGTTTGCATTCCTCAAAATAGAATGAATGCAGGTCCATTTAGTTAGGTTGCTTTTCAATCCTGTTTTACAGAGGTCGGAAAATGGAAATGGATCATTTTTCTGTCAAAACTGGTTGTGCAGACAGACGTAACTGGTACAGCCAATGTATTGATCTGTAACATGACACCAATCACGTTAATGCTGCTCTACAAGAATTCCCTTCAAAATAAAAGGACAAGATTCTGGAATGAATGGATAGAAAGGTTTTTACTTAAAAGGCTACTGGAAGCGCTGGCATGTGTGCAGGCTTTCTTACAGTCTGAGTCACACAGTACCTGATTCATTATCTGAATATGTAAAGATCCAATCCAATCTCACTTAGACGGTGGAGTTTGAAAGCATTCTCATTTCACTCCATGAGACCGGATCTTTGTCCTCCACTGTAAAATGTGACAGTAAATCAGATATGTTATCAATGTGCCTCTGGTAGCCACCTTTTCAACATTTCTAACTGTGGAGTGTACAAAAGGTAGACTGCCGTGTGCAGCAGGGGCTATTAAAAAAAGGATGAAACAGTGAAATGTCTCTGTAAATCAAATATTACATTGAGCATTTGTTCAACTACACCTCTGTGATAAAATGCACATGTGCCATCACTGAGATTATGGTCAGTATGTGGGCATGCATTTTGAAGAAACTTAATGCGTAATGATAACTATTGACTGAGAGGGAGGAAAAAAAATGTTTATGTATACGTTTGACCACTTAAAAACCTGTTATGTTTCTATAAAGGTCAAAATGTAGTTAAAAAATGTATTAAGGCCATTTGGTGACTAAAATTGAAACAATGCCTAGAGTAGTCAATCCACAAAACTAAATGGGATATCCCCTAACCTATCTACTCACTGACCACTGAACCACAGAAACTGCTGCTGACAAACCACACCCAATAAGACTTATGATGGGGAATAGCCTTGAGGCCAACTGTGGCCATCTGGTTACACCATTTTATAATCTAGTCACACAGGAGATTACCTATCCAACACAATGTCAGAGATATTGTCAAGGTCCTGAGCTGTATTCACATCATAACACAGCACACAAAGTCTGATCTAAGCAAATAAGATAAGAGGGAAATAAAGAGGTGTCAAACTGATAGGATCTGAAGCGAAAAGCAAAAAAAATAGATAAAGATAAAATATTTTTCTTCCACCATTTCTCTTGTGGACTTCTGCTGTGAATAACAAATAAATAGGTAATAAGAAACACTCTGAAAGGCTGGGAAAGGCTGTGCAATGGCTGCCTGCCTGGCTCACAATGACGCAAAATGGAGTCACAAGGAGAAGTGGGGTGGGGGAGGAGTGAGGGGGAACCAGGGAGGAGAGGGAGAATCTGTAACAGCAGCATGGGGGAAAATATAAGAGAATCATTTGTTCTGTC
>CAESWR010001308.1:272669-311912 GCA_903171835.1 Mullus surmuletus
TTTCTCTCTTTCTCTCTCTCTCTCTCACACACACACACACACACACACACAATCCCATCAGATTCTGTTGTACATAAGAGACTGCTAGATGTTTACTGGAGCTTTATCTATTTTGTATTGTACTCTTTGCTTTCGGGAAAGTGCCAATATTGTGTTGTGTGTTATGACTATGTGATGTGACATTAAATTCTCACTGATGACCAAATGACATCGCTGACACCGCTTGTAATCAAGATTGAATCCACTCTGTGTAGGTGCAGTCTCATTATATTGGATACAATTCACAAGAGTGTAATGTCAGTCAGTTCTATTAGCCAGCTGAGGCCTGGCCAAGGATTGGTGCCATCTATTTGGATGTTGGCTGCTTATGATAGCGAGAGAAAATAAAGTAGATGTGACGCAAGGGAGGCGTGAGACACACAATGAGAGAGAGATAAATGGGGGTCGAGAAAGAAGATGATGGGATGGGAATACAGAGGAAAAGCAGGGGAGAATATATTGTGATGTTTGAGGAATAGAGATGAAAGGGAAGACAATGCAGAGAGGGATGATGGTGGCTGGTTATTTCAACATAGAGAAATATCCATTAATTCCACCAAAGATACACAAATTCTTCTAGCTCATAGTTTTAAATGATTCCATGATCTGGCCTTATTTTTCTTGAGAGAAACAAAACATCAAGGAGAAATGAAAACCGAAAGATGTTTTTCATTGTCTAAAATCAAAACTAGCCATCACATTTAAAGTATCTCAATGTGTGTTTGTTTGTGGTTAAAAAGGTACAGTTGGAAATCTCAACGTGAGATGTCATGCTCAACACTTCTCTGCATCTCATTAAGTTGTGGTACATTTTCGAAATAGGCCAAAAAACTCATTCCAATAGTTACTCTCCACACAGCTGCCGATTTATAGAAAATGTGAGCACATAATTGGGGCCTGGGCACAAGCATTGGTGAATATGTTCCTGTGATGTCATTGTGAGGGCCTAATCAAACTCACAACCATTCATTTTGAGTTTTTCAAGCCCTCTTTATGTTCAGCACTCTTATTTGGAAAATCACTGACAGATTAAAAATAAATGAAGAGCTTATCTGGGACAGCAAAATTATGCCCTAGTATACTGAAACTATAAAATATAAATAAATGTCTTCTAGGCAACTGCTTTATGTAGTTTTAACAGTAAATGTGTGTGGCTATAGGAGGGATGGGTAATAGCTCTGGCTCAGATTCATGAATCATAAACTCTCAAAGCTTCATAAGTCATAGCCTCTTTGCATACAGACATCGTTAAAGCAACTAATGAGAGGGAGAGGCCTGCCCTGAATTAAATAAACTCCAAAAGCATTGGCACGCCTGCCTGTGGTTCCATGCACGTGCAGAAATCACCACAAATGAGCAGTGAGGCACGTTCAGGAAAGGACAAAGATTCAGACACAGGCGTGAACATGTACATCAGCGCTCGGCTCTAAAAATGATTTGATGAGTGTGTGGGAGAAGGGGAGGGAGGAAACCTTTCCACAGAAATAATATATTTTATTTATATAGTGAATGCATTTACTGGTACATTTAGAGTTATTACCACTTTCCCCAGGACAAAACAAAAACAAAACCCCCTCTATAAAAACCCTCTGAAGTAACAAAGGATTATTATATAGAAGAGTATTTGCTTGTCCTTCTCTCAGATCTCTCTGTCCTTCCTCATAGTTCCTACCTGCTCTATCACTTTGCTCAGTTGCACATGCACTGTCTGCAGCTCTGTTGCTATGGCAACCAGGGCCTTTTCCACAGGGGCAATGTCTAGTGATGAAGTCACTTCCTGTTCCTTCTGACCAGATGGAAACGGTTTCATCATGAAGCCAAAAACCCCTTCCAGATCTCCGGTCCTCTGTATTGGCCTCTGTCCCATCCCACCTTCCTCCAGCCCCCTTTGCTGGGTTTTGCTTGTGTGGAAACTGTGGAGGAGCATCTTCAAGGTATCATTTAACCTCCTCTCTCTTTCTGCTCCCTCTTCCCTGAGTTCAATCAAACTCTGCTGTAGCCTGAGATTAGCCTGCTCTGCTTGCCTCCGACACAACGATTCCATGCTGGACCCACACTGTTGACATGACACGCCGGTTCTCTGGTCCATCTGTGCCCTGAGAGAGGCCATTCTTCCACAGCATGTCTCCAAAGACTCTTGTAGCATGTTCTGCCTCATGTGTGAATCCTCCAGGGCGGTGAAAAGCTTGTCCCAGCGGGGGAAATCTGCAGCGTGGCATGGCGTTGGAGGATCCCCTGAGAGTATAACAGTCAGAGTGGTGCATCAAAGTACAGTCCAACAGGCAGCTGGCAGTGGTTTTAACAATAAATTGGATCAAACATGAATCACAATACAAGGATTTGACATGACATTTTAGGATACATTATTTTAACCAATATCTAGAAATGAAGGAGTTTTTTTCTTTTAGGAGAAATCAGTGCAAGGAATTTCTGCATACACTATAAGAACAGAGAATATTACACATTTACTTTTACTTGCAGTATTTTTGACAGTTTTTTGACCGATTGCCTTACTTTGTTTGAACAAGCTGATCTGTCACCAGTTACTGCATTTAGACACGATCAGTTGGACAGTAGAGGTTTACAAGCAAAATAGATTGAATCATTTCAAGGGAACCATTCATTTATACTTGCTTTATGGAGGAATATAAAAACATTTTCAGGGGATAATTTATTGGCAATGCCTTTTCAGAATTAGTGTTTGGCAGACCTTGGGTATGCAGGAAGCTTGTTATACAGGTGGAGAGCATAGAAACTAAATGTTGCAACACAGGTTATAGGCAAATTCTGAACATGCATCAGAGCGCAGGAAAGAACTCATCACATTTTGAGCCAGAGTTTGAAATTCCTCAGGAAATATTCTATGGGCATTAGCAAACAAATGCATAGTTGTCTGCCAGTTATTTATGATTTCATGAGTAGCTGTGCATTCAGAAATAGACATTTGCACGTCTTCTGTATTACGTCACAAAACAAACAAATCAACTTGCGTGAATGACTGTTATATTAAACCGTAAAAACATTTCACTGAACTGGCAAAATAACAGATGGAAGCATTTGTCAAAACAAACTGAGGAAAACAGACAAAAGGACAAATAAAAAAAACATACCCTCCTGCTGATCCTGAGAAATCTCGTTGTCATAGTTGTCTGCGTAATTCCCTTCATACTCGAGCATATTCATAGAGCGGGATGCACTTAAGCTGCCAAGCACACACAGCACACACCAGAACCTGCACACAGACATCATGGACGTCTGCAGTATTTCGGGTGTCAGTGTCGAGAAAAAAAACTGAGATCAGTGCTGTTTGTCACCCAGGTTTTCAGCTAAGAAGTACAGCTGCTCTTTGTATTCACCCGCTTTAGTACAACGTAAAACTCACACTGAGCCAACTGTGATGCCAGCTTGGCTTATAAACACTGCGTGAAGGAGGAGGAAGTGATGGAGGGTGTGACAGCAGTAGGGGTGCTGTGGAAGCTGGGTGAGTAATATGGGTGGAGGTTATATTACATTTAAACTTTCTGTAAATCTAAATTGTAATATTACATTTAATTTTACACAACAGTAATGACAGGTAGACTGAGAACGTGGAAAATACATTTACAACAGACACATGTCTTATTCTGGATTACTATGAATACTTCAGACACAAAGTCATCTATGATCACAATCATCATATCACCAGAGGTCTGTTTTGACCATGTTTGGATGAACTGACTGTCAGCCTGACACAAGGCAGAAGGTGTTCTAAGGCCTAGAAGTTCATCACCTGAGCAAACACAACCATGTCTCTGGTGCTAAGGGAGCATCTTTGAAAGCAGCCTCAAGGATGTTTCTTCCATCAATCTAGAAGATCAACAAGAATTTGAGGCTTTGATCGCCATGATGGATAAACCGGGCCGGACAGGGAGTTTTAAAACTGGAATAGTCCATAAATTCCAGACGACCCCTGGCTCACTGCAAGCCTGAAGTTTGCTTTAGGCTCCTAAATATGGGATTTTTCATCTTCTTTTTCTTTTTTAAAAACTGGATTTGCTGTGAAGATTAATTTTACTTGCTTTCTCACTTATTAAGTAAACATGAAGTGCACAGCAAAAAGGCTTCTAAATTGATTTGTTAGCTTTATTTCATGACCAGCATACAAAATCCAACACAAACAAAAGCAGCATACAATTGTAACCGTTCAGATCTCAGCGGTATTTCAGAGGATGCAGCAATCAATAAAAGGAAGATTCTATATCATTCAAAGAAATCTCGAGCGCCATTCAATATTTTCCTCAGTCAAATACACAGAACTGTCGAAGACAGCTGCTGCGTGGCATATGTGGGACGTGTCAAGGTGAGGAAAAGCCCTTGACCCCCAGACTGAAAACTTTGCAGATTGTAATTACAGCAGTGGGACTAATTGGGTAGTGGGCTGTACCTGCATGCTGGCAGGTTTATGACAGGAAGAAGGAAAACCTGTCGAAGAGGAAGTGGTCAGGGAAAAAAGGAGGCCCAGGTTTTTGTTTTTCAAAAAAGGAATTGCATTCATCCTGTGTTATTTTGTTCCTTCACTGTTAAGCAGCACTGGGTGTGGAACCTTTTCACCATAGTGATGGATTAAAGAACACACCAAGGGACTTTTGGGGGGCTTATTTCACTTTGAATGACTGCTAAAGTTACTCTTAACACAGTTGTTAGGGTTAGGAGAATTCTTAAAGTATGCTTTAAATGGGATTGGTCGACAACTTCTCAAATGAAGCAGGGAATTCAATTGATTAGGAAAGTAAACCAAATTCAAGCTGTAACAAACAGTCCCGAAAATGTATATTATCTGTGTAAGTTATTTTATTGTTAAGGTAACGAGCTAACTCTGTAACAGTGGAGCCACATTCATCTGCAGCCAACAGATGTTTACAACTCTTACCATCACACACACCTCGACACAAGCTGTCCCATTAAACACTCCCTGCTGGCAGTGCATGGGAGTTGATGAGCAATGACCAGAGGCGGACAGAGTACAAGTAAAAGTACTACAGTCAGATGTCTACTTAAGTAAAAGTACTAAAGTACTTGTTATTAAAAGTACATGAGTATCAAGAGTACAAGTGTACATTTTTTAAATATTGCATTACTACTGCCACAGTGCTTACATTTATGTACAGAAACGTCCTACATGGAGTTATGAAAAATGTTAATGTTAATACCTTGGAGAATGTAAAAGGAATTGAAAGTAAAATCAAGTCATTTTCATCTATTGACCGTGTGATTTCCACTGCTCAAACGTAACCGAGAATGTAAAAAGCTGCATTATCGCAGCTAGCCAATCATTTAGTGCACTTTTCTGTAGCTAGAATCTAGCTTAGAAATGGGAGGAAGTTTATTTCAATGTACGTACCTTGACATGCCTACGCAAGTTGGAGGATGAACTTTTGTAGGCGGAGATGAAGTTCTGTTTTGGTAAACACAGCAAACACTTGAAGCGAAAACTATCATTAACAGAAAATTTAAATAGTCTGGTGAGGCGGGGTCACGGGTTGGCACATTCCCGGGATGGACCTGCTGCACCTTCATCCATTGTTTCGTCCATGGTTTGTTTCTTATCTAAATCATTATCTGACCATGGAGTTGACTTTGGCGGAAAGCTGAAGGTGATTGCTGATAGGCTGTCCCAACCAGTGGCGCCTGCATAATCCAACACGTTTGAGAGGGAAACAACAATTGAGGGTTTCCGAGATTTTTCTTTTTTCCTTCTTTTTTTTTAGAAGAATAAACAGGTACTCACGGTTATGGATAGAAATGTAACGGAGTAAAGAGTACAATATTTGCCTCTCAAATGTACTTGAGTAAAGTCATGAGTATTCCCCAAAAATGATACTCGAGTAAAGTACAGATCCCTCAAAATTGTACTCAAGTACTGTACTCAAGTAAATGTACTCCGTTACTGTCTGGCTCTGGCAATGACAAGTAAAGGATTTTGACGCTTATGAAAGAGAAAAAGACAAAGAAAGAGGCAATGACAGCTGGAGTATCCCAAGAGAATTTGCATTTCATTCCGAGATGGAGAGAAAAACATGGTGATCTTGTTTTTGTTTTGGTAATTGTGAACTATTCCCAGAAAAGCAACTGGGAAATCTAGACAAAGGGTGTTGACTGGTGAGAAGTAAACAGACTAAAAATGGACAACTTTAAAATGTAATGAGACTTTACTAATGAACTGCATACCAACACAGGAAAGACAACCAGCGTGGGACGCTTTATGAGAACTTTGTAGGATCATTGGGCGTATTTATTTTTTTTGTCCAGAATAGTAAGAATGGGTGACGCCACCATGAATGAATATGATCCACTGTCAAACACAAGAACATAGAGCAGCTCCTATTAACTAATTGTAGGAGCCTTGAATGAATTATTTACGTCACTATTAATGTTAAAGGGAGTATTGATCTGTATGTTTTTGTGGGTCACTTGCACATATGGGTGCTTTTTCTTCATCTTTTGTTCACTTGTTCTTGCTTGGTTTCTGCTTCGTTTATGCTGTTTCTATAGTTATTTTTGTTGATCTTAGCGATTACTTTGATTATGAGTTGATCACATTTTTTCGTTGGCTGAATTTATTTTAGAAGTTCTGGTAAAGCGTGTCTGACAAATCGGCCTATACCTCAGCTGCCTAAAGCCTTTTCCAATGTGAGGCATGTCATTGTGAGGCAGGAGATGCTTTTATAGAATTATTATTTCAAAGAAAAGGCTCTCTGACATACAGGGGTGTCAAACTCAATGGGCACAGTTCAAACCGGCTATCTAAAGGCTATTTGCTTGAGCTGCTTTCATTTCCTGTCTAAAAAAAAGATGGGGGCTCTGCCTCGGATACATCTGCCAAGTTCAAAATAATTCAAAATGATGATTATCATTATTATACTACTATGACAATGACATCCTGGGCTGAACACAAATACATATAATATTATTATTTAAAAAACGTAAAAATAGTAAACAATATTTTGTTGAATGAAATGACGCCCCTACTGACATGGAAATCAGCCAGGAAATTTTCTCTTTCTATCTTTTCTTATATGCATAATTCTGCTAAACAGATTTAGTTATTGACCTAAGAGACACTGCGAATCTGGTGGAAAAAAGCTCAATAGTAGTAGTGACATGAAACTAAGAGACACTAATTGGTAGCATTTTTCTCATGATATTGTGTTGAATAATAATTTGTATCCTCTTGGAGCACTCAACTAAAACGCACGCCGACAGCAGGTGTTTTTCTTTATTGCTAAGTTGAACCTCGGTGACATGTTAATGAAACTAGAATATTGACTGGTTATTAAGATTAAATATGCCTATAAATTCTGTGACACATAATAACATCTTGTGCCAGTTCTTGAAATCTGCTGTAGTTTTACACCTGTATTTTATATTGTGATGGTCAGTTGCCACAGAAAGCCTGGAATATCAACCATAAAACCACTTTACTGTGCAGAAATATAAAAAAAAAACCCATCTGCTCTACATATTATTAGAAACATCTCAACCTGCCTCCGTAACTCTTTCATCACAAGACCTGCAAATTGGTATATCTGTTTTTCCTTCCTGTGTTCGCACAGGCAGAGCATAATGAGAGTTAGCAGCAACAGAGCTGCTGCTGCAGCTGACAGATACACCGGACATGATACAAAACGAGATAGAAATCAGGCTGGGACTTTCTGTTACAGTAAACCCTGGTGTAGAAGAGCAATTATGGGCAGCAGGGGACAGATCGAGGAGAATCTATTTCTGTTTGTCTGAGTCATAGGAAAGGATAAGCACTGTTTAATCTATGTTGGTACACGAACGGCGCCTTCTGTGAGCCCCTCTAAAACCTAAAGCTGATACGGCGCACTCAAATCAATATCCCACACGCTGTGCTTAAACAGTCATATCTGTTTAAGGAACTTCAGCATGGAAAGAGTGAAATAGAGGGAAACATTACACATCACCAGACCTCATACTCCTCTTATGCCTTTATTGCAATAACAATCCATTGGAGTGACACAGGTTTAACTACCAGACTTGCAGTGATTTATCTAGAGAAACTAGACGTGACTAGTGAGAGAGTGTGTACATATAGCCCAGAAAGGTTACACATTTGTACAAGAAATGAAAAACTTTGCAGAACAAAGATAATGCGGACTTGATCTTTGCATGGCTGTTTGCATATTTATTGCCATATTTTTCAGTGAAAAGTCCTGGTTTGCACTGACATCTGCTTGACATGGAAAATTCTAACTTTAACAGGGCAAAGGCTTTAACATGAATTTATGATGTGTGTGTGTTTGACATGAATAGGGAAAAACACAGTGTATGTGTAAGCAAGCCTATTTTGGACCATTCGGCATACTGGTCCTATTCAATGGTGGGCTTTCACCTTACTGGGGGAGCCCCACACCAAAACACACAATTCCGTAACACTATTCTTGACGTGGAAAATGACGTCAAAATGTTTAAACTTGAGTAGAGAGGTGGCAGTGTAATATAAATATACTTTTTCCTGAAGCTATCACTTGTTTGGATGACCCATGAACACGCTGGTAGCAGCACCGACGACACAAGAGCACACAGGACACAAGACATCTGCACATGGAATTACATTTTCACATAAATGCACTTGGCACCAATCTTGGTTATCTCGCTAAAAAACAACAACAACACACAGACTGAATACGATTGCTCATAGTCACAAGCCGGAAAGGTCCGACCAAGAAATATCACAGCTACTGCCATGGGGATATTAAAGGGATGTTGTCATCGCTCTTATTATTACACAACATGAATAAAATATGAGCATTGCTACAGGCTATAACGATTGTGGCACTATTACATTTAGAAAAATAAGCACTTTTGTGACTACTTCTCACACCATTTTCCTTATGGGATTAATTAAACTTGGTTAAACGTATCACATCTATGAATGATTGTGGAGCCTTCTGCTACAGTTTAATCTCAGATGACTCAAGATCTAACTCAGCTGAAGCTCCAGTCCTTCCCAGCTCCCAGCAGGCTTGAAGTTTTTAGTTGAACACATCCTGACTGGCTGATAACGCCGGGATGTCGTCTTCAATGATGGGAGCTGACTCGCTTGAGGTTTCAGCAGTTGTGAGGGGTCTCAGGGGCTGCCTGAGACTGGTGTTGTGGGGGTGTCGCTGGGGCTCCACCTCCTGCACCTTTCGTTCTGGCAGCTGCTCCGCTGAGTGTCAGCACTTGGCTCGTTGCTGGAAGCTCAGTCTTGGCGTTTGGTGCTGATGGCTGAGTTGCTCGGTCCAAATTGGATACACAGGCTGTACGGACGACTGCTTGGGTGTCGGTGCTCCTGTTGTTGTTGTTATTTATCTGTTGATCTGGTTTTGTGATGGCAGCAGAATTGTTACTTGCATTTTCTGTTGCTGGAAGCAAATTTGCCTTCCAAGAGTCCTGGTCAAAATCTGGGAGACGGTGTAAAATCGGAGTGACCTGATTTAACTCGACGGGCTCATTTGCTTTGTGGTTGGTTGTCGCTTGAGTGAATTCTGACTGCCAGTTGTTGGAGCAGAGAACTGCTGGAATGCTGCAAGGATAAATAAAAACAACAACAAATAAAGGAAATCGTTGTTGGAAATTGTTGGAAATTATTAAGTATGTTAATAAAATACATTTGAGACTATGATATCTGATTTTCAGATGGGGTTCTGAGAGAGAATCTTTTTATTGACAATATTTTTCCCTTTTTTCTGAGAAAATGAATGAGAAATCCTGTGGTTTGTAGTGTGTTGTGTAAGTGCTGTGTAAAAAGATGATCCTCAGGGATTTTTTTCAGTCAAAGAAAGATTTGGCACTTTTATATCCTAAACGAAGTCCACACACCTGGCCAGCTGTTTGTGAAGCTCCTGTGCATGCAGGTTGCACTGAGAAAAATAATATGCCTGTGCATCCACAAAGTCTGTCAGGCTCTGCATGTGGTTAATCTGACAAGAAAAAAAACAAACAAAACACATCAGATGGTGTGGAGTATTGGCACAAAATGTGCAGGCAAATTCCTTTTTCTGGACACAACATAGAGTTCTGGAAAATGTTAGGTGATGACATGCATGTTTGAAGCAAAACGTATTTATTCCAATTTAAGTGTGTTTAAGTGTGTTGCATACATGTATGTCGCTGAGTCCACTCAGAAGCTGCTTTGTGCTCGAACACTGTCGGGAAAACAAAGACTCACAAATCCTCAGCTCCATCTCTGCCTACACACACCCACACAAACATCAACAAACAACACATCAGTTTTACTCCAACACACACCTTCATATCACCAGCTTTGTTTCTCAAAATGTCTGCAGAAGATTCATTTAAAAAATCCATTAGCGGAAAATAATCTCATTCGAAATCCCTGCAGTGCTTAGATGAAACAAACAAAGACAAGCGGTTGATGTAACTCTATTTTTAGTAATTGTCACTATGGGATGTATAATGACTATGGCAACCGTATGAGGATCATTAGAGATCTTATGTGGTAAACATGATCTCACCTGAGAGATTTCCTGAGCCCACATCTGATGAGAGAAAACAGAAGGTGACAATGAAATTCTACGTGTGTACTGCATAAACCTTTGTGCAAGGCTTTTTAGACAAGCACTAACCTTCAGCCACTTCACACGCAGGAAACTGAACATGTAGGACACCTGAGAAACGTAGTTGTCTACCAAAGGGTTTGCATTCAGGTTCTGATAAATTGAGAGAAGAAATCAAAGTTGGTCAGGGCAAATGCACCCACCAGTCACTTTGTTAGTGCATCAGTTCAACAAATCCTCAGTCTATATATCTGAGCCAACTGCATAACAGGGACTCTGTTTATTTATGTGGCCAGCAGGATCAAGGAAGTGGTTCAATCAAACTGAGCGCCAGATTGGAAAAATCTGACAAAGGTGACTGAATGTGACATAGATGTTTGTGGCAGACCAGCTGGTTTGAGTATCTCAGAAAATGTTGAAGCAGATAAACTGCGAAGGTATCACACTGGGGTGTTAAGTAGGTGAGCAGGGGAAAATGAGACTACAATAGTGGGTACAACTTCACTATTTCACTGTAGACTGGGAAGGTGTACTGATGAACTGATGGAATATTAAGATGATAGAGTCAGATATGAAAGCAGTCTGCTATGTACAGGATATACAGGATGTGGTGGTCTTCCAGGCAGAAATGCCCGGCAGGAAGACCACCACATCCTGTATTTCCAACTTGAAATTTTCTGTTCAATTTGGTCCCTTGATTTAGAGGAATTTAAACACTGCAGATTATAGTTAGTAATCATGTCCATACCTCTGCGACTGAAGGGGGATTCACATCATGTGATATTGCGGATTATGGACCAATGACAGTGTTTGTGAGGGTGGATTGAACTTCATAGCAGGAGAAGCAATGAGTCAATGCTTGGCTTCATGCTGCCGCCAAAAATATGTTTCCCAAAATGCACTTACACATCAATGTTTTTAAAGCAGAGAGAGCATTCTGGAGTCATACCTACCCTGGACTCTTGTTCTGCCTCGTGGGCTTTCCTTAGCCTCGTCTTTGCTATGTCCAAGTCCAAGCGCTTGTTTATTAACATCCGACGTTCATCCTATGAGCAAAGCCACACGCATTTGGAGAAGAGATTTTAATATACAAGCAAATGTGACATCAGTGCCCTGATTGTTCAGGTGTGTGTGTTACCTGAATGGCTTTATATTGCGCTTCACTGAAACTCCGCAGAGGATTGAGGAAGTGGATGCTACTGCTTTGGAGAAACTGCCTGTTTGCCTCACCCAGCTGCTTTTGAGTCTCTCCACATCTGACCAGTGCTTTTCCTGAACAAAAAACACACACGGGAAAGAACACACATGAACAATATTTCAGTAAATCCATGTTCAAGATGAATAAAACCAACAAAGTGGAAAAGGGCTCATTTTACCTCCTGTTTTTCCCAAATCTATGTATTTGTGGATGTGTAACCAGAACTTGTTGTCCAATATGATACACATCAATGTAGACTCACCATAGGGTGTGTTGGTGCCTAACTCCATACCAGCCTGAGTCATTTGATCGCCAAATATCTCGTGGGCAGAAGGCCGAGATGGGGCACTCCAATCCAAATGGTCATATAGCCGATTCTCCAACCGTGCACCTACACATCAGACCATTAAAGACATCATTTCACATTAATATGGTAGTTCAGAGTCAAAGATATAAATTAGCAAACCATTGTAAATAGTAAACACTCGGCTGCTGTTGGTCCTGGGTATGTGAGAGGAAAATTCTGCAGACACTGAAAGTCATCACCTAGTTGAATGTTTGTGACTGGAAGAGGTTATTATTTCTGGCAGCGGAATGGTCAACATATCTGACAGCCACTAAAGTTTTTTTTTGTTATTGCCCTTTTTTAATCTATGAGATCCAGAAGTTTGGCTTTTTCCTCCATTGTATTGTAACAGTCGGTTGGCCAGAATGACTTTGGGATGACGCACCCTCTTGGAAAATGAAGCCAAAATCACATACCAAGATACTACAATAATACACAGGATGCTATTTTCAGCTAATCTACCATAGCATCTACTTGAATTGAGCATCTACTAGTGTGCCCTCACTTCTGACATACTAAGGAGTGTTAGGGAAGTACCCCATCTGGTGGCAAAACAGAGGTACTAATCAATAAAAGCGAAGTCAATCTGTGGAACATGAGTCGGAGCTGGATGGCACTGTTAAAATGGCTCTTCTCTCAAATAAAAGTCCTGAAAGAAAACCAGCATCATTCATTCCAATGTTATTATGATAACACCAGAGAAAATAATAAAATTGGTCCCTCTGAGATAAACTGAAATCTACACTGTACTCTCACCTTAAAGGGATAGTTCAGATTTTTCTGACATGAAGTTGTGAGATCCTCACCGGCAGTGTGGTTCATCAGACTTTTCCCCCACTGCGTCCCGTGAACGGAGTTCCAGCCCTGTTTTGGTGTTGCAGAAAGTAGTTCCGTCTTGTTGCTTGGGTCACATAAATAAAGCGTTTATCTCCAAAACAGCATGTGTTCAAAGGAGTAATACATTTGCATCACAAATTCTTTGCTGTGAAAAAGTCCGACCTCGCAATCCCCCACTAGTATCCCTTTGTTCATATCACTGCCCACCCCATCATCAGCTGTTCCACGTTTATGAAGGAGACCACTGCGACCCGAGAGGAGACACGTAGCTGCGGTCTCCTTCCCCCTCCTTCCTCCAGCTGATACAAAGGTGCCTGCAGTGATGCGAACGGAGGGAAAATAGTACTGGGTGATTGTAAGGTCGGACTTTTTCACGGCAAAGAATTCTTGATGCAAATGGATTACTCTTTTGATGCATTTTGTTTTATGGAGCAAAACGCTTTAATGGTGTGACCCCAGCAACTAGAGGGAGCGACTTCCTGCAACCCCGAAACCAGGCTGGAACTCCGCTCACCGTAAGCAGTAGGGGGAAGTCACTGCTGATGAACGACACTGATGGTGAGAATCTCATACAACTTCATGGCAAAAAATCCAAACTATACCTTTAAAAATACTGACATGAAAACAGTATTCTTAGTCTGGGCAGCTACTGCATTGCATTGTGGGATATTTCTAATGTTAATCTTTGAATACAATTGCATTTCCCAAATGTGGGGCTGCGCTCCTAATTGCGTACTTCCAACTAACAGCACATACTAGCAGGTACTTCCAACTAACAGCACATACTACCACGTACTTCCAACTAACAGCACATACTAGCACGTACTTCCAACTAACAGCACATACTAGCACGTACTTCCAACTAACAGCACATACTAGCACGTACTTCCAACTAACAGCACAAACTAACCGCAGCCCTGAAAAAGTGCATGCAGTATGCATATTATTGGAATATGCTACTCCTGTCACCTCAGTGCATCTTGAACACTGCTTTGGCTGTATTCTGAATTGCCTCCTACTCTACGAATCAGTCTGCCAGAAAAAGATGTAGTATGTCGCAATACTTAGCACATGAAATGCAGTATACTAACCGTACCCGGATGACCTACTACATCTGGCCCGATTTTGCAGTATGCAGCCAACAAGCTACCCTTGCCATTCCGACCAACAATCCGCAGCATTCTCAGCGCTCCAGAAGCTCAGAGATGATGGGAGTAATAGTATACATATTGCATGCACTAGTAAGTACTTTTTGAGGGTGTATATTGTTAGTAAGAAGTATAAGTATGCTATTCTGAACACAGCCTTTATCCATCGCAGACGTTATGTGCAGGTGATTGTGGGTCATAATGGCCAATTGAATGTATCCGGGTACTTTCAGTGTACTGCATTTCAATTGGGAAGAATTGGAACAGCATGGTAGTTTGGGTATTGGAACGCAGCCCATGTATGCCTCTTAGGTCGGGTGACCATATTTTGATTATCGAAAACCAGGACACAAAGTATGCCTCCTATGTAGGCTATGGATAGAAAATTATTCTTTTCCAAAATACTATCTGCAACCAAAGACACAAATTCAGATAGGCTTCTCAGAGGTTACCCAACATGTTTTATAACGCCTAAAATGATATCTCTTTGACATGTTTCAATGGTGCAAAAGTAACTATAAAATATCTGGAATGAAAAAAATGTTAGAAAGAATCTCTTTTGTATTATAAAAATCAGCCTGCAAGAAAATAAGAGCTCTCGTTTCAAGTCTTAGTGGACAAATAAATAACTAGAAAAATATGAAATAATATTAGCTGTATAAGCAAAAAAAAAAGATAACGGGACATTTTCATCATAACAAAAACAAAGCAAAAAAACCCAGGACTGTCAGGACAGGAGCTGAAAACAGGACGTGTCCTGGGAAAACAGGACGTTTGGTCACCCTAATCTTAAGTACTTTTTCATAGCTACTAAACTAATACGAAGTAAGTTGGCATACTAAATAGTATGTAAGTACGTGATTTCACGATTTGACGTGTTGTGTACGTACATGAGGTAGGTAATCAGAATGGACAAGCCCTCGAGTTTTCTGATAGGTTGACAATCATGTCAGCTTTGAGGTTGGTTGAAGGCAGAGGAGAGGATGCTGCAGACCACCAGAGGTTGGTGAGGGCAGATGAGAGGATGCTGCAGACCACCAGAGGTTGGTGAGGGCAGAGGCTGATCACTTCACACCCATATGATATTATTTGCCCAATCGAAGGGGGTACATTTTAATTTCCCATGAAAATATGATTTGTATGCTCAAAACTCCACTTGCTATAATAATAATAATAATAATAATAATAATAATAATATGAAGGAGCCAGTCTGACCTGGGCTGGGCTGGAGGAGAACCTCAGTCTGCGAGATGATCTGGTCCGTCCACGTCTTTGTGGCGTCTGCTCGGCTCAGCAGTGCCTCAATATCGGGCTCCAACTCTGTCCTCTGAGCCTGGCCGAGACTTTCCTCAGTGTACTGGGGGCGAGGTCAGGAAAAACGTTATTTTATCCAAAAGCAGCCACATTATTGGGATGTCAGTGTTAAACTACAGTTATTATCGTCATCTCAATTCGACAGAAGACAAATCCGTCCCTGCACCTGCACCGCCCGGTTGATGAACTGCCCGGTGTCCACGACCAACTGCGTCAGATCCATGACGTCGTCCCCAAGGTCGCGTGCGGTGTCCTCGGTGGTCCCGCCTGACGCGGACGCTCGCGTGGGACCCAAGCAGGTCAGCTGGGTGTCAGCCCTCCATGTGCGCGCGGCGTGGACTCGGTCAGCCGGGCTCACCCACTGGCCGGGGCGAGCGGAGGCGCACCGTGCTGTTTACACCGGAGCCGTGACGAGACGACAAGCTGTCTGCTGCCTTCAGAAGCCGCTCGGAGACATCCGAGGACTTTCTACGGACCTTGTTCTCTATTTGCGTGGACGAGGGACACAACAGCTCTTGTGGAACATCATTAATCTCCACCGTGGGGGGAAAAAACAAACCCTAATAGCTATCTCGCTTCAGCAGTAGAATGTAGATTATGCGCACACAACCACATTGGAATCCGCACGGTTCTTACCCACGGTATTAACCAACAAAAACATCCGGTTGCAATTTTCAAAGTAAAAGCAACATTTCAAGGAAATATCCAGCATCTAAACACGAAAATGATCCAGCACAGCAAGATTTAATAAAGACTCATCCTCCGCATGCTCCTCCAACTTTTAAAAAATTCTCCACTTGAAAGTGTAAAATGAGCTCCATCAGCCGTGTGTTGAAAATAGGATAAAAACGACAGGCAGTTTCCCAGTCTCTGAGCTCATGTTGTGCTCCATTCTATTCAATTCCCATCTTCAGCAGACCAGAGTGCACAGAGCAGGAGAAACAGAAGCAGAGAGCGGATTAAGTAGCCAGGTGACTGACAGTGGATTTATGGAGGGTTAAAAGATTAGACACACAGACGCATTTACTAAGAACACTAAATTTGCAATGTATACCTTTTATTATAAGAAAATAATGCAACAATTACTTGTTTTCTGAAAAAAAAAAAGTGAACAACGGTGAAAATGGCCAGGGGTGTGGGGAATGTTCATACAAATAATAGGTCTTTGCAATTGCTTAGAAACAACTTAAATCATGTTAAATGTTGTTTCGGGAAGTCTTCTCAATTCTCCAGACTCCCTTCACACTGTTGTCAGAGCAGGTGTTTTACAGATAAGGCCCCCAGCCCAGATACATCTGACAGAGCAGTTTGTCGTCCGTGGCTTCTTGTATGAGATAGTGGACATGTCCTTCTATTGACAAGGGGAGACCCAGCACTTTATTCCTGCTCTTGATCACCCCCTGCAGACGCTGGTCAATGTCACACACATGGGTTTTAGCCTGAAAGACAATCAGGACGAGGAGAGCAGACAGTATTGAAATATTAATCCAAAACATGCAATTACATATGAAATATGTATGTAATAATATGTAATTTAAAAAAACGTGTTACTGACTTTTTCGTTCACTATCTCCCCAGTCTCATTAGCCTGAACTTTGGAAAGTCCTTTGCCTTGTTTGCTCCATTCTACCAGTGGGTCATGTAGGAAGGTTTTCAAAACACTAAGAAGGTAGACAGACAGACATTTTAAATCATAACAGAAAAAATAACAAAACTAAAAAGAATCATGCACAGCTGAAAGGTCTGATGACTGGATGACTATACATTAAATATTTCAAAAGACCATTGATGATCATTTAGGTATTTGCACCTTATCAGTGGCTCTCTTTGGTCCCTCATCAGTCTCAGTGTGACCTCACAGGCCTGCCTGAAGAGACCCTCACTGCCCATCGGTCCCATGGCATGGACCATATTTTGGGTCAAACGGAATGGAACTACTTCAGGTACATCAAATGTCTCCCCCTGGTGGAAAAGTAAGGGTGTATGAAGAATTCTTTATGATATTCTAATTCAATATAAATCTATCTATATAGAATCTATATATAAAATATAGATTCCTGTGAGTAATACAAGTTTAGGGCAAATATAAACCTTGTTGAAGAGGCAGTTGAAGTCAACATGAACACATTCCCCTGTGAAGGAGTCAAAGAGGATATTTTCCCCATGGCGATCTCCAAGACCCAACACATACCCCACCATGGACATGACAGCAGTGGAACGGCAGTATGCAGAGCGACTACTGTACCTGTGAAGATAATGATAGATTTGGATTACTTGTTAAATAATATTTTTCAATAATCTGTGTTGAAATGGATATGGCTTGTTGAAACCAGATCATACCAAGATGTAGGGTCAGGGAAGGTCCGGAGAAACCACTCATGGAAGACAGGGGGATGTCGAGCGCACAGCACTTCTTTGTGTATCCGTAGTTTCTCCTCAAAGGGAGCGGTCTTTGGAAGAATCAACTTCCTCAGCTCCTTACCTGATAGGCAGATACCTGGACAAACAAAGTTGCATTTTCATTTACATGTGTTTTCTTAACACGTTGTTAATCTCTACTCTGTTATGTGTGTGTGCCTACCTCTCTCTTTATATAGTTTGGTCAGAATGTGTCGAAGTCCAGCAGTGTTATTCACCCACTCGATGATTCCACACTCCTCATTGAGGGGGATCACAGCATAGGTACGAATATGTAGCTCCCTCCGCCTGGATTCTGCATCTTTACGAAGACACTATACACATGCACACAAACCCATACCCAATACCCACTTAAATTAAGCTATCTTTCATAATTAGGGTTGAAGCAGTACGAACTTTGGCTGTATCTCATTGACAGAAAACTGGAATGACAGAGAGGCATCAGGACAAAAATCCAAAAGCAGCTTTTCATGCTAGATGTATGATCTGCTCACATCGTTTTTAGTGTATTGTTTGGTAAAATAGAAAGGGAAATATGTAGATGTTAGTTTCATTAAATATAAATAAGTAAGTGAGGATCATCATAAAAATAAACGTTAGTGTCCTTCCATAATATTTTTTTCTTAAAGAAGACACATGGTAATCATTATTTTAAAATTCATTAATATTCAGTAAACTATACTATTACAGGGCAGCCTCCACTAGAATATGAAACAGTGTAAATGATCCTGAAAAAGTACATCCTCTGTTGTTTAATGATGACTAATCACAAAAATTATATAGAAAATCTTACTTAAGTGGCAAGTTTTTCATGTCAGTTAGTGCAAGAAAAATAAACAATGCATACAGACCTTGTTAATAAGGCAATTGAACTCCATGAGCCTGCAGTCTTTTCTCAGGTCATCTTTAGGTTTACACATCATTGTGTAGCTTTGCCCATCTGACCCCTTCAGACTGATCTTCTTGGGCTTCTGTAAGGAGGCCAAGATCTCGACCTAGACAAACATATGCTTATTGAATGGTATTCTCATTCTTGTAGTCCTAATATGTGCTAAAATGATTATTTAAAATGGTGAAGATCAACTAAACGGTAAAACACCAGACCTACAATTAAAAATACAAATATTTTTGTCACAACAATAAGTATTCAACATTCATACAGTGTCTTCGAAGCCATCCAGGTAGGCCCAGTGTCCAGGAAATGCATCATGTTTTGTGTTTGTCCCACCAATGGAGGGCAGTGTAGGAATAAGGACCGACTGCAGTGGAATCAGGATCTGGCTGAAGGTTGGTTCCTCCACCAGACGCTTAAGTTGCTTGAAGTGAATGCCCATACTGAGGGTGGTGCTGTTCCCATCCACCTGGAGAAAACATTCAAAAATACTTTAAATCTTTATTGCCTCCTACTCCTGTTATATGTCATTCAATCAAAGGAATTTATAACATGTTCTGATAAACTTAGTGCCAAGATAAACATGCGCTAAAACAACACAATGATACTGGTATGTTTTCCTTTTTTGAGATGAAATACGTTAAGTGACAAAACAAGCAATTCTCACATTAAAAGTATGAGGGAGGTTTACGGAATCACTCACCTTAATAAAGGTAAGATAAAAAAAATTATAACAAAGCGTATAACTGTGTGTACCGGCTTATTGCAGAGCTCCAACAGTTTGTCAGTCAGCCTGTTGGCATCACCAATGAACTTCTCCAAAGGCTGCTTGAGACTGATGGCTTTCTTTAGGATCTGATTGCAGCGGTTCATACGTGTTGGGTAGGACGACTGAGACATAATGAAAAGATAAAAATGCATGAAGTGAAGTGAGGTTTCAGCAGCATCAAATTGTCATTCTGAGGGCTAACACTGATTGATTTGCAGTAATTTGATTTGTAACTGATTTGTTAGTTTATGATATAAAAAGTAACTATGCATTAGGTTTTGATGGAAAATTAGGATATATTTCACATAGTCCCATATAAACGATATGTACATTGTCCCTTTAGAACACAGCTACCCTCTTATAAACTCACTGTACCTTGGAGACAGCAGTCATTAGCCACATAGCCTGCTGGGGGTATGCAAGGAAGACTTTGGCCACAATGGTCATGAGGACGGTGAAAACCTCATCGCTGGAGTGACACACCCGGGAGATAAGCTGGGAGAAGGCAGTCAGGAACTGGTACGGTGCCAAATTGGCACAGTGCTCATTCATCGCCATGTTGATTTTACCCAATTCCTGTCGCATCTGTCTGTCAGCTCGTCCAGCTGTAGTGGAAGCACAGATCATGTTTACTTTGTGTGTGTGTGTGTGCATAAAAGAAGATTCAGAATCAATTTTATTGGCCCAGTATGTGAACACATATAAGGAATTTGACTTTTCTTGCTCCAGTGTACAGTTTAAACAAAAGTTTATGTATTTATTCATTTATTTTATAAATACAAACATACATAGACCTAATATAAATAAACATACGACTAGAAACTTACAACAACAAAGAGCAAAATAATATTATAAGAAATATCTAAAAAACATGTGAGAAGAAGTGAAAAGAAGTCTGGTCTATTAATATATGCTAATGTATATATTATTTACAGTGTAACTGAATGTAATATAACATTCAGCAGGAAATACACTTGCCACTTACCTTTTTCACACTCACACACTTTGGCGCCAAAATCTAGCCACAGAGACAGCATACGAGGCATGGCCTGGTAGATATACTGGTTTCCAAACTGCAGCGCTCTGGATGGTAAAGAAATTATGAAGTGGCTTGAAAAATGAACGCCTATGTCACTTTAGTTCTAAGTCAGCAATCGACTCTTTGCTTACTTTCCAAAATAGGTGACAATGTATCTGATGAGATTCCCCTGCTTCTCCAGCTTGTTGTCAGTCACCATGGGCATCACTTTGTCATAGTACTTGGCCAGGTAAAAATTTCCATCCTCCCACTCTGGCAAGAGGTTGGTCACATCCTAAACACAACACATAATGTTAATGTAGGATGAGGCCATTGATCTCAATACATTTCATGGCATTTGTGTTGAAAAAGGTGCATATTGAGAGCTGGCGAAATACCCTCATATTAATGGATAGGAGCCACCTTGGAATAGAACTCATTTGATGCAGATTAATTAGTCTCAAAACAACTTTTTCAAAAGGTTATCCAAAGATTTTGGTAAGCTCCACGCTCCTGCTTTTGTGATTTGTATAATGATATGAGCAGGCTTCTAAAGGTTGGTACCTTGTCATGGGAAGTGACTGTGTGCTTTGATTTTAGTCTTTTCTGTTGGTATACAAGCCTCTTACCTGCAGTCTCCTTTGAATATTACATTCAACTGACACATTAAACGAATGTGACTAACATTTAGTCATCTCTTGCCCACACTGATTTGTTTGTTACCTTGTATGCCTTCATGATGGCATTGGACTCAAAGTTGGCCGTTTCCTCCATGAAGCGTCCCACCAACAGCATGGCCTTGCCTTTTGTTTGCAGACTGCGAGGGTCTGAGAGGGGCTGATCATCGGGGAAACACTGAGCCACACCCTTCTGCAGGACGATCAGGGCCTGGTGCACATCACCCTAATGACACGACAAATTATTTGAACGCATATGTGTGTGAACTCAAGTATGAATAAGAAAGTTTGATGGTCTTGTCCAAAGGATTATTTACATTCATTAACTATTGCAGAGGGATGCATACTACAATTTCCAAAAGATATATCTGCAATAAATTTAAAGCAAGAACATCCTAACACCAGGGAATAATCTATCACTGCCTTGTTATTGTTGTTGTTGTTATAATACACAATATGAGCTGAATTAAAAAAATAATAGTTGTTACCTTGGACCACAGCCACTTGGCCTTCTCTGTGACCAGCTCTGCCAAGTGTGTGTTCTCTGCATTTAGGAGTGCGTTGAAAGCTGTCTGATGGTGTCCAGCCTTCCTGGCTACTCGAGCACTCTGCAGCCAGCATTCCCCAACCAATTCCTTGCTTGTAGGCCTGCAGAGTGAACACATGACATGGATGACTGAATATATGTTATGGTCCGGGATAACACAGGCAGACATTTTTCATGGGTGGGTATTTTGCGGCACAATTATAAGGAGAATGGAACTTGTAATTTTCCAATTACAAGCCAGCTGCTCTACCTAAGCCATGCTGCCCTACAGAGGGCGGTGGCACAGCAGCTAGAAAAACACAAACCCTCAAGGAAACCCGGAACTCATGTCTTGTCGTATTAAAACTCCAAGGTTGATAATCGATAATCCAAATTTGTCATTGGTTGACCATGAATGCAAATTGAATTGAAACTCCCACATCAAGTTCAAATCTCTGCGACGGGGGATGCACATACAATTGCAATGTAAATACAAGTAATTAACTAATGTAGTAGTAAGACTTTGGACAGTATAATAATACAAATTATAAAAGATCATCAAGAAAAGATTGATGCATTGAATCCTCACTTTGATCCCAAGCTGAGTAAGGCGCGACGGAGCGCCAGGACCGGCTCCTTTGCCCTGAAGGAATTCTGGGTCATCTCCAGTCGATCTGCCCAATGGGAAGGCAGCTGACTGATGCAGGGGGTACAGGCATCCTTCTGTCTCTGCAGCTCAGTAAAAGCATGCTCCAACTCACTGAGCATGTGAAGCCTGATGAGGGACATTTGGAACTAAACGTAAATTCCTCTGGTAAAAATTAATCGTCAATGAGAAACGAAGCATGATATTGCGGACACACCTGACAATGTACTCGTATCCTCTCTGGTAGGTTCCACACTCATAGCTGGCAGCAGACAGAGGGACAACCTGTTCTTTCCGGACCAGCTTCAGTTTCTCACAGAAGCTCTCACCATCCTGCTTCTTAGCTGCCAGCAACAACTGGCCGAGCCGCACCCCCCAGGTGCTGGACTGATCGTCTGGGTTCAAAGATAGTGGTGGAGTTAAGCGTCTGGTATCACATAAATTCTGCAGTTGCGTGGTTATGAAGTTTCTATCTGGCATAATACACTTTGTTGATGGCATTATTTTTAAAATTAAGTTTAAAAAGTGAAATTGGAATTCTTTAACACCAATATATAACAGTGCAATTTATCTTAAAATGTATTTACTCATAAATTATACAAGATGTGAATAGAAGGACACAAGAAAAACGAAATACTCCATTAAAGATGAAAGGAAAAAAATAGGCTCTAAATTTTCTTACCTGAAGTTAAATAATCCTCTAACAGGTCCCATTTCCCGAGTTTCCATGCTGCCTCCACCCTGTAAGTGTTCAGCTCTGACTTCCACTGGTGCCTAAAGTTGCATACATGGTTACATTTGATGGAGTTTAAACAGAGTTTACATTCGCTTGCTGATTTATCATGTGCACCATCATAAAATGAATAGTGGACATTTGACATTTAGTACCATCTCATAATGCTGACACAGAAATTTTCCTCATCATTTTGAGTGTGCAGTGACGTTGAGACACAGGAATGAAGTTAACTTTCATGTATGGCTGGTCTTCTGCAGGTTTAGTAATACGACTTCAACTTTTTATCTGCGATGAAAATACAGGTGTCTGTTGTGTTGGGTTATATTCCTCCAAATTTCAGATGGGAAAATGACAGTGATACTGATAGCTGGAGTAGGTTTGATAGCGGTTGGTGTTCAATAACTGGTGTGACACCGATATAGCTTACACTCATTTTGGAAATAAGGAAGTGAGTACTGTTTTTTCTCTTTCTACTTTGTGGGAAGGTAGTAAGGTAGTATTTTCATCTGGTATCATGTTTGTCTGTTATCAGATGAGGGAACAGAGACATCTCCAGCAGCACTACAGTGCTTTTGTCCGCTTTAAGCACTTGCAATATTTAACAGATCTACTATCTATTTGTGATGAAGAAGCAAAATTCTGTCCTGAAAAAAAACTTTGATGAATTACTGTACACATACATACAGATGTATTTGTTGAAAAATCAATTTCAAAATGTGGCATCTATTGTCTCACTTGTTGGCAAGGACTCCATTAACCTGGGTGATGACCGTGGAGAGCTGTCCCAGTCCAAGCATAGAGGTCATGACCCCGTGATAGTGCGCAATCTATACAGGAAGGAACAGTGAAAGTTAAAACGATAGGCTTAAAATAAGTCAGAATAAAAGATACCGCAGCACCAATGATGACTATTGGTTATTCCCACTGAACAATGATGTACATATGTGACAAAAAATAAACAAAAAAAGGACAGCAAGAAAGGAAAAAGGGAAAACGTATATAATTTCATATTTTGCTTTCCCTGGTTCATGTGTGTTTGTATGCACCTGGTCTGACTCCAGCTGTATGGCCCGGTCATAGCATGCAGTTGCATCTCTGAGCAACCCAATGCTCTCATGCTCCAATATTTGTTCTTGTAGGGACGGCTCCTCCCTCCTCAAGGCATTAACCCCTCTCACACCATCAGGTTCATGCATCGCAGCATACAGTGTCTATAACAGGCAAAGAAGAAACACATATGAGCTAGCTTTGGCATTTTTGGCCCAGTATGAGCTACTTCAAGCATCAGTGACACTGAAAAATGTGTAAAGGTCACGTCATCAGTTGACTACACTAAAAGACTTTAAGGATATTTACAGAATAAAGGATACATTTCCCGAAATGACTTATTTGGCTGCAACAAGCATTATCGAACTGAACAGTTAGATCACTCAAAGCATGAGAACTGCCATATTCATTGTTAGCGCAAATCATCATATCTATTTAATTAGGGTACATGAATAATGCAGATGAAGTGTTTAATGTGTTGCTTTCTTTTTGTGTAATGGAAACACTGACATGACTACAAAAGCCAGCCCAATCTTCTGAAGGTGGTGGAGGTTTGCATATTGATCACTTGTCAAATGCAAACTAATCCAAGTTCCTTAATGAAACATTTGAACACACTTATGATTATGCTGTTGTCTTACCTGCAGGAAACTAAGGTGGTCCTGGACATTTTCCTTGTTTTCCAAGATGTAAGCTTCAAAGTGCATGAGTGCACGGGTGTATGCTTTGGAGCGCAGAGAGGCCTTGGCCATTACGTCCTGTGGGATGCCCTTCAGGAAGACCACTACACGTTGATACTCCCAGCTCTCTGCAAAAAGAATGACATTTAAAAAAATTAAAAACACTGATCTTTGAGGCTACATAGGGAAGACACTTTCATGATGGCCCTGAAAACCTAGTGCCTAGAAGTTGAAGGGAACATTAAGAAATATTCTTATTAATTCAATGCATAGACAGTATAAAGACAAGCCATCGCGTTACAGAAAATCTCAAATATCAGACCATAGGCTGCATGAGTAATTTACCATTATGTTTGGGTTTTGCATAGAGGATATGACGGCTCCATTGTGTGAGGTGAGACAACATGCTGAACACAGTCTGAGTGCTGAGCTGAGACAGACTGGAGGCCGTCTCCTGGACACACCCAGCTCCACGTCCATCGCCCTCCGTCAGTACAGCCAGCATCTCCTCAGTTACCTGGAAAAAGATGTTATTATTCCAGCCAGACTTTACCTGTTCAATTTTTTTGTGTCATGCCTTCTTACCTCCTGTTGCTCTTCAGGGGTGCAGCCCAGCAGCATGTAGAGTAGGATATGAGGCAGCAGGTAGATTGTGACCTTGTAGTCGTGTTTGATGATGAAACTACAGCAGGTAAACACCTTGCTGGCAAGCTCATGTCTCACCTGGAACACATTTAACAAGTTCTATGACTTGCAATAGTAACAAACGATAACTATAATTCTAATAAACAGAAATAAATCTAAAGCAAAATGTATCATTGACATTATCATGTGTATATGTCTGTTTCAATGTTCATAGACGAAAGAGAGATCAGACAACCTTGCTTATTA
Organism: Mullus surmuletus; assembly: GCA_903171835.1. Lineage (NCBI taxonomy): Eukaryota > Metazoa > Chordata > Actinopteri > Syngnathiformes > Mullidae > Mullus > Mullus surmuletus. Next base: position 298,414 of record CAESWR010001308.1, read on the forward strand.
GGTATCCGGCCCATGTGGCTGACCAGTCAGAGAACTTGCTGCCTCTGTTGCTTAGGTACACTGGCTTCTTCACTTTTGACCAGTTGACCTCCTTCTGGCTGCTTTTATACCTGCAGATAAAGAGATGGAGGTGATTGAGGTGATTGAGGTGTGTGTGTGTGTGTGTGTGTGTGTCTGCGTGCGTGTTATTAATATAAATGTGAAATACCTGCTGTTGAGGTGAGGTTCTAATATTTCTTGGACTTGCTCTGGGAATCTCCTCCACAGACGGCGGCCTGGTGTATCAGTTCGACCTTCCCGACACTCAAAAATGGACAGCAGCTCCTACAATGCACACACGATGCATAAGATGAGACACACCAAGAAAAGTACATAAATCAATGCCAACAGATTTATTAAGTCTGGGTTATTACTAGTCTTAGTTAGTTTGTTCACCTGAATCGCATATGCAGCTGAGTCCTGTGCCCTCACATCATCAGCATAAGCCAGAAATGTTCTGGTTAGTTCGGTCAGAAGGTCATAGGCAAAGTTAGGATCATCAACCCCACTCTGTTCAAAACAAAATATGCATTTTCCTTTATCAATATCAATTTTCTGCATACCCAGTATTGAAAAACACTGAAGTCCTGTTTAAAGTTAGACTTGATAATTTTGCTTTTAATATTTTCAAGAATATGAAATACTAACTTTTAGTGATGACTAATTTTGCATCATGCAAATTGACTGGAGGCAAAATTAGCTTGCATTTTTTTTTGCAATTTTTAAATTCACAAATAAATTAAATTTTTGACAATTACCACAAAAGTGTTGCGGTCGCCATGGCTAAGTGTGTGTGACAGGTCCAGACGTCCAGGATCAACGGCCCCCAGCTCTCCCAAGCACTGCCCACACAGGAGTCTGGCCTCTGGGGAGGAGTCCTGGCAGCCCTTTAACAGCACTGACACCAAGATGGAGATTACCGGCTCCACTGACTCACTTGCACAAACCTGCTGCAGCAGCGAGTCCTGTAAAAAAACAAAGAGTACAGGTCAAAAATAGTCAAGTAAGAACTGTGACTATACAACAGCTCAAAGAGCGTGTTATATATTACAGCGTTAGTCACAACACTATCTTGCTATGTATGGCTGTGTGCATGGGCGTACTTGGCTGCTGTGCATCATGTCTCTGAGGCTGGTTAGTGCATGAATCCTGATATCAACGTTTTCGTGCTGAACAGCTCTCATTGAGAGCTGCAGAGCGGCAGCCAGGTCATTGCTGCGAGCTGTCAACTAGAAGGAGAAAAGCAACAATTATATTGCCAACCAAGAAATCAGCACTGCCAGCTAAAAACCATGACTGTCAGACAGACCTTTTTGGAGTTTTGAAGAACAGTGTGGATGTCTTTCAGCTCAGGGTGGTCCGGCATGAAGTAAATCTCATGGAGATAGTCACTGACTTCATTTCTGTCGGAGATTACATTTAATAAAACCTTTAATCAGATCTGGACATTTTAATTTCTCATTATTATATGGACCTTGACAGAGGTACCATTTCTATTCTGTGTATTACCTGTTGTCCAGAATGAGAAAACGGATAATAGCAGCAGTTTCTTTAGGCTGCAGAGGAATCAGAGGGAGCAATGCAACAATGACATGGCTCAGCAGAGGACCCAAGTGTGTGGGCTCCAGACTCCTTACAAAACACTCCCAGGTTCTGTCAATACGGAATATAGGAATTATTACACATCCCATGGAAACTTGCATGAAGTCAAGACAAACAAAGCTGAACTCCTTTGTATTAGTTATATGTTGTTTCATCAGTTTATATTTGGACTCAATATCTGATTACCATTAATTGTCTGAACTCTCGTGCAACCTACATCTACAGATTGGCTGTGAGATTGAAAATGTATATGCCTAAATGAAAAGGTGTATGAGGCCAATTTGATTATCATAGAAGCAACATCCTTCCAATGTACAGTTTCTATGCAGTTGTGAGTGGGTATACTGACTGGCAGCAGAGCAGAGGAAAGTCCTCTCTGTATCGAAGGCCTGTCCGCAGTGTTGTCATCATCTTCACCCTGACAGAGCTAATGTGTTTAGATCCCATCAGTCTCATTAGAGCCATCACACTGCTCAATACCTTCAGACAAGAAAAACAGTTGAAAAGTTCCTTTAAAAATAGACACAAATTTAACTGTGGTCATATTGTATACCCAGGCAGATACAAAAAGAAACTTACAAATGTGGGTTTACAAAAAGATCTGTACTATTCCCATTAGTACATAAATCATATACAGTGAGTAAATCCTATTTTAGGCATGCAGTGATATAATTTGTTATCTCAGTGTTGGATTACTCACCAACTTCTTCCTGTCCTTCTCTCCTGCACTGGAGCTGAGAAGCTGCATGTTGAAAAATGCAAGAATTCCCAGCAGCTTTGGCTGCAGGTAGTCTGCCTGCATCACAATGAAGGAGGAAGAGATGGTCAGGACGTAGCAGGTTGGTAACAGTAAAGCCACTTTGTTGTAGCAAAGCCGCTGCTTTGTTGATGTTTAATAATGTCAGATATAAGAGGTTGCCTGATAAAGAATAACTGTATAAAATGCTGAGAAATACAACAATAGATTATGTTAATAAAGCAGGTTTAAAAAGGTTAGATCGCTCCAAATGGCTGCATCTAAGAAGTGTGATATCTTTAGCTGTTGAGACCATGAGACGAATGATGATGATGTGTGCACAGTAAAGAGTGCATTCACAGACTTTCCTGTGCTGCTTTATGAAAATGTAACATATATGATAAAACACAGCACTTTTTGTGTTCTTTCAAATTTAAACAACATTTAAGTGTTCTATAATATTCAGTTCAAAAGAATATTGTTTGAAGGTCAGAAAATGACCATCACCTTGCGCTAGCTGCTAACTTTTCTGAATGCTTGGTGACAATATTCTTGCAAGACAAAACACCAAAAAAGTTAAACCCACAGATCAATTTGAAGATATTGGAAACATAGATACAGGAACCTTTGCTGCTATGGGACTTGGGGAAGTTCTTTATTTGACATATTCTCATCCATCAAAATAATTAACATTTTAAAGTCAATAGTTAAACTCATGATTAAGAATCATTTGTCAGCTCTAAGTCTTGATATTACTAAATACATTTTTATCATAGCAATTAGAGTTATCTGTAACGGAAGTTCATTTGTCTGTATACAATATGTGTGGTTTACAATATAAGAAAATAAATAATTTACCATGCATTCTGGGGTAGTTATGCCTCGGGAACCCTGGTATGGATCATCATTTGACGCGAAAGAGGCCAAGATTGCCAGGCCATTGAATACCTACACAGAATTATGAAACACATAAATGAACAAAAATTACTTTTAAAAAACAAATTGCTCCTGATGAGCAGGTTGGCACCTTGCACCAAATGCAGCCCATTTCCTCTAAACTACTTTTAAAACATGCTGAAGAGCCCATAACATGAAAGGCTTAATTTGCAGTGGAATGTGGAATGCAGTGGACCTGCTGGTAGTGCTCTCCCAGGCGTAGAAGCAGCTCATTGTGAAGACCCTGGAAATCTTGTCTCAGGAGAGACCCCAGTTCAATCTCAGTCTCTTTCTGGGACACAAAACAAGGTGCATGTCAATGAAAAACATAAATGAGTCTTGTAGGCCAAATGATGCTCTAATATTTCTCGACATATTTGTGATGGTAATTCACCCTGACAATTTGGTCTACAGGAAAACAAAGGTTTATTTTGTATTTGACTGCATTCTTGTGTTAAATGGTATAGCTTACAATAACCTCTAATTGTTACTTCATGATGACATTTTTATCAAATCATCTTAAATGCAGAGGTAGGGAAATATAACTAATACTTGTAGGTAGTGGAAGGCCCTCTCCAGCTCATCTTTGGTGCAAGAACAGACAAGATGGCTGAAGATGTATTTGAAGTTGTTGATCAGAATCTCTCTCCTGTTTGCCTTCAGCTCAGTAGCCAGGGTACGAATGAGGGCAGACCCCGTGGAGCTCGCCTTGGCTGCCAGGTAAGGCAAAAGTACCTGGAGGGTCCGCTGTGAGTATGTAATAAACAGATAACACAGAAATATAACTTTTTCACCTCTAAAATACTATGTACTGTGGCATTGTGCTGTTGGTGTATTTGGCTGTAAATGTACACAATGGACATACAGAGAGGAAGCGGTGGAGGTCTGGAAAGTCAAAAGCATGTGCAATTTGAGCCAGAATGTCCAGGGCCAGCTCTCTCTGATTGGGTGATTCACTGCCCTGATCCTGGGATCGCTGGGTAGATGTATGGCGCGAGTGCAGCGACTCTACCAGGAACTAAATCCACACAGTAGAGAAGAAGATATTCAAAGCTGAGATTTTACAGTACTGCCTCCAAAAACAGATATATACGCACAAATGGATATAACCTAGATGATTTGCTATTATAGATATATAACTCAATTTTTTTAAAGAAACAGTCAAGGTAAATAGACAAAAAATATTAAGACCCCACATCTGACATGAGTTAATCAGTTATGATTGAAGCTTTATTTCAATGAAGCCTTGTTTACTGGTTTTTGGATTGATGCATGACTCAAAACTTCAATAAATGGATCTCATTAGTCTGTTCATCAAAGTTTACTTTTTGAAGTTGCAGCATTTATGGTTTTCAGTATTGCTGTGGTAAAGCCAAATTGGCATTCTCTTAAAAAAAATGTTTTTGTAAACATTAGAAACACAGAAAACATTGTTTGAAATGGAATCAGACTTCTCACCTGACAAATAGGGTTCTTGTACTGGCTGAAAAGGGTTTGCAGTTTAAGGCCTTTAGCTGTGGCCAAGGTCCTTATCTGAGCGTAGGCAGCGACAGACACTGTGGGTGACTTGGACAGCAGACAGTGGAGCAGCCGCAGAAGGGAAAATGACACCAGACTACCCTGAGAAGCTCTGACAGGGGAACAGAAATGTAGAGAAAAACGTTGCAACACTTATTTCCATTGATATCTGATTTGTTGTCATTTTCTCTGAAAAAGAGTTAGCAAATCAAGTTATTGAGTGATGAAAGTTAAACATAAATACAGAATAATAGCTTCAACATCAATATGAGGAATCCTTACTTTCCAAACTCTCCAGTAGTGAGGATGAGAGTGTTGCGCAAATCTTCATCTCTGTTGTGTTTAGCTCTGTTGAAAGCCTCTTTAAGACGTGCTACTAGGAGCTGGGTGGTGAGAAGGTACACGCATCCATATCATCCATTTCTTGAAAAATACATTATAATAATTCTTACATGGTCAAAAAAGCCATTGCTCACCTCGCTTAGAGAGCTGTCTGAGTTTTTAGCGGGCTCTGCGAGCAGGAAACGAATGGATTGGCTGAAGCGTCTTCTGACCACTGGATCAGAATCCTCCATTAGACCAATAAGAGCACAGAGAACTTCTCGGGAGTCACTGTCTCCACCAACCAGATTCACATGTTGGCAGAGATGAGGCAGAGCTTCTAGAAAAGCTACGGTGGTGAGAAAAAAGCGAAGTCAAGATGGATGGATGGATGGATGGATGGTTAGCACAGTTGCCTGTCAATATGGTAAATATAATTAATACCTTGTTTAACAATACTTGGGGCTTCTTGTCTGAGCAGAGGAAGGAAAGGTTTAACAACAGATGCCCTGAGAGATGGCGATACATTTCCAGAATGTTCTACTCTCAGGTTGTGGAGGAGGCAGGGAGTTTCAGTTGGACCAGTGGTCTCTGTGTGAGTACTACTGAGCTGGGAGGACCCTGACTGGATGCAGCTCAGCTGACCAGCCACCCAGGCAAGCTCCTTTTTCACCTGGTCTGAGCTGTCCTCCATCCTGGAACTGCAAAATCCCAAAGTACAACATAAGCATAGAAATCTTGTTGAAATATTGATGTGCATTGGAGATGAGAAAGCAGAGGGACCTCGTATCTCCTCTGTCCTGGGACTCCTGGATGCAAATTAGAGGCCATGAGAGTATTATGCATATTTACTTAAACTTCCCAAAATAAGAAATACCATTGGGAAGAGAACTTACAACTATTGGAAATGTCAGCTATAACGAATGGAGTCAGTGTACATCACTAATACACAGTGTGAGGATTTCTTTGTTTGTTGTTTTTTTTAAATCAATGATGAATGAAAATTGGTGTTTAAAACGGCCTTGTCACATTGGTTGTAATGTTTACAACAGAGAAAAATACTCTCAAAAATTCAGTTTGTGTCATATAATTCAGAAATTTGCTAAATATCATCTACCTCAAGTCCGAAATATCGTAAATATTTCCCATGATCTTTGAACATCTAATTAGAAACGGCACCATTTACAACATTACAAGATTTACTGCACTTTGGGTTCAATTTTTGATCAATAAAAACTATGTAGTCCTTGTGCATGCGATGCAATGCATGTTACCAGTTTAGTGTCAACTACGCAAAAAATGTGAGAGGAGATACATTTAAAAGGTTTTGCAGTTTTTAAAATAACAGTGATGGACTTCACCAGGCAAAGGTGAACAAAAGTATATTCAGTTCTAGGGCTACATTTTGGTGTCAAAGCACGTATGGAAGATTTGTTATAAATGTATGCTGTTTTGGATTTTGGAAACACATTACACAACATAAGGGCTTTGAGTTAAACTTCCCAGAGTGACAAAATAGTTGTACAAGAAATGCTCCCTTTGTAGCCACAGGGAAGGAGTGATGAGGGCCATTCTAGAAACTGACTTACCTCAACTTTCTGTTTTTTAATAGCAAGAAGGATTCTTTAAAATGAGATCCACATTCAGCTCCTTACCAACAGAGCCTATATAAAATCAATGCAGCAAATAACATGCTCCAATAATCGGTCATCTGTAGTAAATCTCTCTGTGAATTCTAAAACCGTGACCATGAATACATAAGAACTTACAGGAGAGTATCGCTGATCAGGTTGTGATAAGTTTTATCCAGGTGGTGGAGAAGAAGAGGAAAGGCTCTGACTGCTGTTGCTCTGACATTCTCATCCGGACTTTGTAGTGCCTTGGAAAATACACACACACGCCATGGCTCACACACACCTCGATGCAGGAGGGCCAACAGGGACACACAGTCAGTCTGGACCTCAGATGCTGGAAAGACAGTTATTTCCAATAACTGAATACCAAGTCATCTCATGTTATGCCCCATTTAGACATTTATTTGATAATGCACAAACATAAAATCACATCACATCACAAAAATACTCACAAAAACAGAAGCTGATTCTCTCAGCCAAGATGGGCAACAGAGAGTGGAATCCTGAACTCTTATAGGCTGAGACAGACTTGCTCTCGCACACCCAAGGAAGAGATAATAGAGCACACATTTGATGCTGGAGCCCATCTTCATTCTGGCCCACTGCAAATAAATTAAGTAAATAAATGTTCATCAATATACTGAAACACACACCATTGAGAGTTGCAGGTATAATGTAACTAATGTGTCCTTACTGGTGAGACAGATGTTAGCTTTGAGGACCTGGATGGTGGTCTGGAAAGCAGAGTGGTAGTAGTTCTGATTGGATTTGAGTTTAGCACCTCCGTCTAATACCTTGTGACAGCTTTTCAAGGACCTATCCAGTTTCTCAGTGGACACCCAGAGGAGACAAGATGGCCTGAATGATTTATAAAAAGAGAAGAGGAGAAGAAGAAAACATTGAAGAACAAAATGGCATGTATATAATAGATTAACAATGCAGACTTCTGCATTTTCTAGCTCAATCTCAGTCCAACAACTTGAAAGACAAAGACAAAAACAAATTGGTTGTCTCATTGGGACCCAAACTCACAAAAAAAATCTAATTTTAGTATTCATTTATTTTCTTATTTTATTGATCTGCTTCGCTTTTATCTTGTTTTAACGTATGGCACATTCTTTTATCTTGTTTTAACGTATGGCACATTCTTTTATCTTGTTTTAACGTATGGCACATTCTCTTAATTCGGTCCTCTCTTATATGGGGTTGTCTGAGCTGAATTGAACTATTCACTACTACTGAACAACACCAGAAAAAATGTTTTTTTCATGAAAAAATGTATCAAGTTTGTTACAAAAACGACATAATAGCAATTCATAATATCCTTTCATGAGGTCTCATACAATTAATACAATTAATAAAAATACAGACCAATTACAATAAATATGGTTTTCAGAGCAGTGGAGTCTGATCAAGTACAATGGAGTCATTTAGGATAACATTTTTCTGTTATCCATGAATAACTGCATAAGTGGAAAGAAAAACGATTATGTTGGATGTTGGATGAAGTGCATCTGAACAGTGAAAACATTGAAAAATAATGATTTTCCAAATGTTCAAGTTTTTATGCAAACCTCCAAAATACTTACTACTCACAGTAGCAATAAACAAATGTATCGACATTTGTCGAGTTGGTGTGAGAAATAAAGACAAAGTGTTTCTCACCTGGTGGGAGTCGAGCAAAGGGCTGCCAGCTGAAGGATGAGCGCCACTCCCTCCAGAGATCGCAGGGTTTGTAAGTTCTCTTGCTCATCAAAGCCAGAGTTTAAAACTGTTAGCAACTCCTCCAGCTGACTGTTGATCACAGCCCAAACCTCACTGCGTGTTTGTATGTCAACCTCACTAAGGACAAAAACAAACATCAGGTAAATGTCTGCCAAGTTCATTTCAGACATTAGAGACAAAAAAACAACTACAAGTAGAAGTCTGCTGTGCTGCTTTTTGCCAGTTTTAATGACACTTACGAACAACCACCACCTGAGAAAGTGAATTTTAGTATAAATATTGACCAATATACCATGAGCTCTGAACTTCTCAATTTAGAGTGTTTCTAAACTTACGTTACTGTGTCTGGTGTCTTTCTGACTGATTTGATGTTAGATTTGCAGGATTTTTTGGCAGGTGCCTCTACATCTTCCAGCTCCTGCACCACCAAAGCAGTCTCAGCTTTCATTGCAACTCTGAGAAACCCCTCTACACACTGTTAAAAACAAACGCACCAGATATATCTTAGAAATGCAGGCAAAAGCGGGAGATGAAATTTCAAAAAGGTGATGAACAGGGAAGAGGAAAGTTGTACCTCAGCTTGATTTTCAGTTCCAATGGTGCCCACCAGTATCCTGCAGACTTCTGCAACTCGCTGCCTTTTTAATGATGCTGCACTCTCATAGTCCGGGGAAACAGATAGCAAGAAGTTGAATAGTAAACAAAGGGATTCTCTAACTTCAGCAGTCAACTTGACATCTGTTGCTGCAAGTGAACAAACACACTCAAACAACTGTGAGAGGTAAATGGGCTCAAAGTGTTTGTGAGAGACACTAGAGGAGTGAAAGATACAGCGTGTCAGGTTTAGCAGCTCCCCTTCATAGGGTTGTTGCTCAGTTGTGAAATTGTTTGCTGTTAATGTGAAGGAGTGGGTGTCCAGTAGGTGAATGTAGGCCATGAAGAAGACATGGCCCTGCATGACATGAAACCCTTCCTGCTCCACCAGTCGTCTCAGCATCACCAAGGCGCTCTTCTTCAGCCTGACGTTGCCATTGGCCAGGATGGAGCATGCCGAGTCCCATGCAACACCGAGGTCACGGCGCGAAACAATTCCAGTCAGGGTGTCCATTACGATACCAACTGTCATGGCCGTCAGTGACTCCAGGGCAAGAGGTGATGAGAGCACGAGAGGTGACGGGGTGAGGTAGGAGGATGAAGACGAAGTGGAGACGCTAAAACTATGGAGCGTGACTGGCCATTGGCTCTGTGTCTGAACCCCTGAAGCGTGCTGCTGTCCCGACAGTGTGGCAACATGTGTGCACAGGATGTCACTGAGATCCCGGGCCAAAACGAGAAGCTCCTTTGAGAGGCAGCTGAAGATGAATGATGCCCTGATTCTCAGAGTGTGCAGCAAAGAGCACAGCACGGCAGAGATCCGCCCGTGGATGACGTCACAATCCGGAGCCGCAGCCACACGCAGCAGACGCACCACCACCCACTTACTGAAATCTGGGGGTAAAAGTAAAGCAAACACGGCCACACAGATATCACAGTCATTCTTTTAATAATGACAGGCATACTTCTTTTTAAATTGCACATTTTTGAGAATCGCTCACCTGTACAGCTGTGTGTCGTGTCAGGATACTCAGCAGGCTGGCAGGCGGGGTTGGCAAACATGAGAGACGAGGATTTGATGATGTGCTGCACAAAGTCCAGCAGCATAACACAGGCAGGCGCCGAACTGGACTTCTTGTTTAGCCCGAGAGCAACTGGAAAAACAGGGATGCATTGATGCAGTCAGACTCAACACAAAGAATCTTAATTTGAATGCTAACTCAGATCAACTCCAACATATGCTACAGAGATTCTTGTAAAAGTTTTTTGCAAGGGATTCTGAAAATTCTTGTTCAATGTGATATTTTAGTCACTAAACATTTTCTTTCAAATCACTGACAATGAAAGGAATTACTGCTACAAAAAAGAAAAGCACACATGATGCATCAATTAAACAGATAGAAGAGGGTGAGTAAACCTCACTATATGTGCACCTCCACATCTTGCATGAACTACCACGGCTTTGACAGATGCACCACACTGGTTCACACCCACTGCTTCGGTCGTGATGTGATGAAACTGTGCTGTGTTCCACTCACCGACATTCACATCTGTCAGGATCCGATCAATGAACTGACAGAGGATCTGTCGAGGTTTCTGCACCGCCTGCTCGTACTCAGCCGCGCCGGCGCTGCAAACACCAACATAAAAAGATACATCGCATTTTCAAGAGACACAATTCTGACGTTCAAACACACGTGCACAGTTCGTGCACAGTCTGACCGGAAGTTCACTGCTTAGCTTAGCCACGTTAGCTGCGTACCTCGCCAGCTCCTGCAGAGCAGGTATCATGGCAGACATCTCCAGGCCGTCCATTGTTCCCCGCACCAACGTTGTCTCTCTTCATATAACTTTTAAAGGTTCAAAACATCATTGAGGAATAAGACGTAGCGAGTTGTCGCTGCTGGCACGTTTGTAGACCCCGTCAAAAGTTTCGCTCCATCGTGACGTCATTGTTATGGTACAACAGCCGGCGAGGGTCATGAGACATACAAACGCCATAATGCGCCCCCTAGCGCCGAGTACCTTCATTACATATGTACAAGACTACACACTTATGAATCGGATTTTGTTAAAAAAAAAGGTTTTTTTGCATTGTTACCTGTAGCCTCAAGTTGTATCCAATAATCAAAATAAATAGTCTCTCTGTAGTGTATACACATAACTGTTTAAAGTAATAACGCAGGTGCCAGAGCAGCTTTTGAGGTTGAGGTTTGAGGTTACATCTTAAAGGCTGTTTTACACATCATGTAATTTGGTTTCAAATGAGAGTGAGTTTCTGAAATAAATAGCTCCGATTTGTTGATGCAAGTTTTAATATCTGCTTTCTGTTTTTATTCTGCTTTAATGAGTGTTTTTACAAATTTGTCAAAGCATTAAACATTGAATAGAAAAAAAGAAAGCTTATTATTTTGATGCACAGGCTCATATTTTCCAAACTTAACTTCATATAAGTTCTGTTTATGAAATTACAACAACACATATACAAGCTTTTTTGTATTACATTCAATATGTATTTTATAATAATTAAAAAAACAACATTTAATACATATAATTTATAGACATTTTCCCAGAATATGAGCTGGGTATTTCTTATGTCTTACGTCTGTTGAATATAATACATCAAAGAACAAGTGGGAGCTTTGTTCTATACAGATAAACAAAAAAGCGGTTTAATTGATGAGACATGATTTATAACCTTGAGTATGCCTGTTTCATGACTAAAATACAAAATAGATTCTCTTGCTCATATTGCATCCAGGCAGGCTTAAAGGTCAAAAAGAAGAAATCACAATGACTTGAAAACAGCAGAGAAGTATACAGTCAAAATGTGCCTCGGTTGGAAGGGCTCAAATGTTCCGTTTAGTGTTTGACCTTTTTCAAACCATGGCCCATCAGACAGGCAAACAGTGTCAGCACCATCTTTGGATTCACCTCCACCAGGTCATCAGGGAGTGTGTAAACACGAGCTCCGATCTTACGGGCCAATGAGATTGCGTACCTGGGAGACAAATAGAAGGGGAGATGAACATGGAGGAACAAAATGTAGCAGTTGCAGTGAATTGGTGTGAACAGTGAGTTTTACTTTGCATTGCTGAGTTTATCTTCCTCCTTCAGCTGTCCTCTCCTCACCATCTCCCACTTTACAGTACCAGGAGCAATGGCATCAATCAGGTCAATCACTGGCAAACCGGTACTGATCAATTTGTCCTGTAGAGAAGTAGAGAAGATGGTGAAACTACATAAAAACAACAACATAAAAACCAAAAATCAGTATTCATATGACTGCCCCCCCCCACACACACACACACACACCTTGAAGCTGGTGATCTGTGTTTCCTTGCGTTTCTGGCTCAAGGTGGAGTTCACCCAGTTAAGAATGATCAGATCCCCAACCTTCTCTCCATTGCCCAGATCTGAAAGGACCCGCACTGTGTATCTGAAGGAGTAAGCAGGAGACATAAAAGTAAGTGTACACCTGACCAAAAGAATGTGCCTCTCCAGACAAAACACACCCTTCAGCTCTGGTTGTTACACAAACCTTCTCATCAGTTGCCAGACAAGTGCCAAGGTATGCATGGGACTGCCCTCGTTCAGGTTTTCTCCCCCAATACCAACTAGAGAGAACTGAGCAACATCTCTGCCCAGCTCCACCGCGTAGTTACAGTTCTCCAGCTAAGACAGAAAAGTAAAACGTGTTTCCACCAAAATGCCTTTATGGTAGTCACAGTTCTTTATGTATATGGTCGCATACCTTCTTCATATTGGCGCCCAGAAGAGGATAAGGTGGGTGGTTGACTTTTTTCCAGTTAACAGGCACATTAATCTTCTCATAAAGCTGCAGGATCACCAAACCATCACAGAGGTCCCTGGAGATTATAGATACACAGACAAAAACGGAAAGAGATAAAAAAGTTTCCAAAAACGTGTGGGACTATGGTGAAGGTATGATCCAAACAGAATGCCCTACCAGTTTCAAATACATTTTTGAACCTATTTCTTATGTTGTATTCTTATATCCTCTGATCATTATGTAGTACCCTCACTCAACTCATATTCTCAGCAATTTTCGAAACCATTTGATGAGATTCTTAAATTCATAACAACCACGCTCTGTGTGGTTATACTGGACACTGCCCAATCGCTGGTCTGAATCTAAATGCATTAAGAATAACTTCCATATGTGTTAGTCATACAAATGTGCAACTAATGACATACCAGTACAGGTGGTTGACATATGGGGAGACCCCCAGAGAGTTCATCCAATTGCGATATGTTTTCTCTTCTTTGGATTCAGCTGAAAAGATGACATGATACAATCTTGATCTTATCCAGCTGTTCCCACACAGTTAGATAGCAGAAGCAACAGCATCCATATAGCTTATATATATATA
>CAESWR010001310.1:22018-32370 GCA_903171835.1 Mullus surmuletus
GATAGATAGATAGATAGATAGGTAAGTAAGCGGGTTCATTGGTTGCTTGATGGATGGATAGGTAGGCAAGTAGGTCCATAGATAGATAGATAGATAGATAGATACATAGATAGATAGATAGATAGATAGATAGATAGATAGATAGATAGATAGATAGATAGACAGATAGAAAGATTGATGGATAAGGAAGCAAGGCTAGATGGGATGATGGATGGATGGATGGTAGCTAGGTATTCTCTCTGGGAAATTAGAAAATAAATGAAAAAATGGTCAAACGCGAGTAAAAAAAACCACCCTGGTCAGCTGATAGGAGCTGCTGGTTTCTGCAATTTCCAGCAGCTTCCACTAATCTCCCTGAAGCTGAATATTTCATTGATTGATTGATTGATTTACCACAGCGGTGCACCATCAATATTCTGGAAAGACAAAATGGGACCGTATTGCTCATCCGTTAACTGTGGTGGAGGGTGTGTGTGAGTGCGTGTGTGTGTGGGGGGGGGGTTAATTAAATGGACAAGCGGTGATTTGAGACTTGCGGCGGCCTGTTGTGTTGACGGATTTGTTAAAGCGGACCCGTGACAGGGTTGCATATTCGGAAAAAAAAAGAAGAAGAGAAGAAGTGATGTATGTGAGGATTAGAGAACCAACAAGGACGCTGGGGAGCACATGCCCAGTGGGAACGCTACAGCTGAGCCACAGTGGACTGCACACACACACACACACACACACACACACACACACACACACCCCATCGGATGACCAGGGGCTGCTAGTGTGTGTGTGTGTGAAGAGTGAGATTTACACAGCCGTTTCAGCCATTTGGAGAGCCCCGGGTTTTTCAGGGTGCCGTGAGACGCAGTGGAGCGCATGGGACGGTCCCGCCCCGCATCTTTCACACGTCCCGTGGGAGTGCCAGATGTGGGGTCATCCATCTAGCCCTGATTCAGTCCGGCCCCCCTACCCAACCCCCACCACCACAACCAACTAATCTCAAAGTCACTGTTACATGCACATTCAACACCACATGCTCCACCCTCTTGGAAAAAAAATACATTTCATCAGGTGGAGCTCAGATTGTACCCAGAATCCTCCTGTCTGCCCCCCCACCCCCCAAACACAAAGCAAAGGAGCGTCTGAGCGAAGGGTCCGTCCTGTCCTCCTCCTTTTGAACGGCCTCCCCAGCCAACAGTTGTCCTCTAATGAGGGGGAAGTAATGAGTGTCGGACTGAGGAGAATTAGGATGCCAAATGTCTGTTTCAGGGTCGTTATTCAGTGTCATGGCGGTCTGGGGGCCGCGATTATTCCCCCCCGACTCCACAAAAACGGGAGGCGGGGAAGAGTTCAGGAGGAATTTAATGGCATTTACATTTAAATATAAATGTTGTTATTACCCCCAGATGTCGCTGGACGTTTTCAAATATTTCAAGTCCTCCAACGCTGCCGAGCGACAAATTTGGGGGGGGGGGTTAATGATAAAGGCAGTGGGAGGGGTTTTGTGTGTGTGTATTTGTGTGTGTGTGTGTGTACAGTGAATGAGCCGAATAAAAGAGTGTGCATAACTCACAAGCTCATACACACACACACCGGCGGCTCATTTGAATTCTAAACCCAGCAGTTGTATGCCGAGGTATTGGTGATATAAATTAGATATGTGGCCTCTGGGCGGGCAGAGTGGAGCATTGTGGGAGGCCGAGTCAACAATCGGATGAGGAAGAAGAGGAGAAGAAATCAGGGGACGGCAGGTGTGCGCAAGTGTCTTAAGAGTGTTTCCTCTTAAGCCTTAAGCCTTTTTTTCATATCAGAAAAAATAATGGCAGCTGGATATATGGATGGAATCACATATTGGGGTTTTTTGGGTTGTTTTTTTCCCTTTATATTACATATTTCTCCTTCGCGGAACCCGCAGAGAAAAAAAACACCCTCTGCCAAAAAAAACAAAAAATCTGTTTTCTATTCAAATCACTCTCCATTTAGACCGAAAGGAAGCAACACTTACTGGGCCGCCACTTAGCTCCTTTGAACAAATGTTGCAGCTTTTCTAACAGATATTCACTTGGCTGAGACTGGTGGCACAGACACTTGCTCCAAAGAAAAAAAGGAGGAGGATGGAGCGGCCCTCTGGAGCCATCCCGCAATGTCCTTAATAAGGCAGAAATTTGGCAGCAGGACAAACAAAGTAGGGGGGCGAGTTAAGAGGAGATCAAATTCTTTCGAGTAGAGGATTCCAGGCTTCTTTAAAGGGAGAGTATGCTCATTTACCGAGCTGCCTGTGCCCCTAAATCCTCTTTTATCTCCCGCACTTTACTTTTTATCGGAGTGCAGGCGAAATTGCCTCCCTTGTGTTCGGGCAGGTAACAGACATGTAAGACGGAACGAACGTGCGCCATCCTATAAATACATTACTTTTTACCATGAATATCCATATAACTGTTTTTCGGACAGCTTGTGTGTGTAAGAAAAGGGACGTCTTTGTTCTAAGCAGGATTCTGTGATGGGCGGCGTGGAAATTCCGTAGGTGAGGCCTTTGGGAGAGCTGAGGCGGTCAGAGCTCATCTCCCCGATTATCACGAGAGGAAACTTTGAAGTTGTTTAATGAGAATGCAGTTTTACACCCAGTTAGTCCTTAAATGATACAAAAGCCCCACTCTTTTTCTTTTTTTTCTCCTCTTCTCCCACATCAAATCCCCTCTTTGTTGTGTGTGAGTCTCTGCATACATAAACACGTATTAATTTAAAGAGGGGAAAAAAAACAACAAAAAAAGGGACACAATATCTACAAAGTTGACACCAACAAAGAGAAACACTGCCGGTTAATCCAAATCAAAAGCTGCTATTTATGCCGCTGGTTTGTCTGTTATTTTAGCCCTCCTTTTCTCTCTCGCTCTTGTCCTCCCCCAACTCTCCCACTCTTTCTTTTCTCCCCTCACTTGTCTCTAATCTTGCCCGAGCCACGACTGGGAATCATTTAAATAATCCCTTAATTTTCAGCATCTGTTGTGCTTTAATGGGTCCCTCTTTAATTAGGTCTGCATGCTGAAGTGAGTGTAGGAGGCTTAGTGCGGAGATTTGGGGGGCTACCGGGGGCAAGGCAGGGGCGCGGGGGGGGGTGTGGGCGCGCAGGGGCCGGAGGGACGCTTGGGTGTGTGTGTGTGTATGTGTGTCCGGAGGGAGGGAGGGCAGGGAAGGGGAGGAGCCTGAGGTGGTGTGCAGGAGTGAAAGGTGCAGGGAAACAGCGCAGGACGCCCGGAGAGGCCCCGGCTTTGTCCCGGGGATGGAGAGGTGGCAGGGTGGGTGGTGGGTAGCGGGTGGCGGGAGGTAGGAGGGGGGCGGCAACGAGACAGTGAGCGATGCCTCTCCCCATCACACACTCTTTGTGCCACAAGATAGCTTTTATCTCCTCAGTCTAATTACTTAGCAGCTAATTGCTGATGCAGGGGCGAGTAGCAGTGGCTAAATTTGCGCCGATATAATTCACGCGGTGCAATTACATTGTTAAAGTGTTTGTTCAGCTTTGGCCCCCTTGGCAGTTCCGATCATATTGTTTGGCGACGACTATAATGAATATCGGCAAACCTATAACGCTATTGAGCCGCAAAAGTGATTTACGGCGGCGTGGTATAACAGTGGCGTTATTTGATACTGCGTGACGCCGCGATAAGGAGTCAGTTGCTGGACGGTTGAATTATGAGGCGGGGGAAGAAGTATAGCGGCCATTATGCTGTTTCTCACTGACCAGCATGTTCATTATTCTGGATATTTCATAAATCAGTTTTCTTCATTAAGTAATTAAAGGGACAGTTCACCTAAAAATCATTAAAACCATTAGAAAATGAATGGAGGTTATAGAGTCCATCCATCCATTTTCAGTTTTCAGTTTGACATTATTATCACACTGCACATTGTGAAATCAATTAAAAGTTTTTTATAATGCAGGGGGGGGGGATATTGGCAGCACCATGCCACCTCCTCGTGTTTGATTGATGTTACTTTAAAAATATGCACCTGCGTGGAAGAAGTTTGTTTACGCGAGCATCTTCCTCACCTCCTCCGCTCAAATCTCCAGAGATGTTGAGGATGAGGAGAAGAATCGAGGAGTAACAAACCTAGAAGTAAATCCAATATAGGCTGTTCCTGATGATGATCTAAATATATCCGAATAATCAGAGCTTAAATGTGTGTGTGGGAAATCCAATATAGAAATCGAATAAAGTGACCCTGCTATTTTGACGTAAAACTGCCAAAACACAAGTAATAAAGGGCTGAATTAAGCTTTTATTCTGATGAAATGACAAGAAAAAACAAAGATGATTTTTCTATCTGTAGGAGACAAAAGTCTTGGATTGTGAAACTTAACATCAAACCGTTATAAATCTCAGCACCTCTGCGACTTCTCCCATCCTCACCTACTCAGCTATTATTGGACCCGCTGTGTTGGGTAACATTTCCATAAACAGTTTTGCGCAGGAAAGTGACCTGTGCGGCGGGCGGGCTCGGCGGCGGGGCTGTGGGCGTCACCTGGGCCTCCCGGCACACCTGCTATTTTGGTTTTGCCGTGTGAAAAGTGAATATAGACGGGAAGCTGGCTGGCTGGCGCGGTGATTTAATAAACACACCTGCCCTCACTGCGAAATACAGGCCATCTGGAGGTGTGTGTGGAGTCACGACGGCGTGGGCAGGTGGCTTGACGCCGCCACCACTGAATGGGGATCGACGTGACATTTCAAGAATCAAACGCCACCTCTAAGTTATGCAAGAGGCTGTTATGAGATCTGCTAACTTGACGTGTCTCATATTAACGTGCAGAGCTGGCCCAAGCGGCCCACCATCGTTTGCATGTGATTTAATAAAGGTGAATGATGGCGCCTGATGGCTCTGCGCCGCCGCCACCGCGGTTGTCAAATCCGAGGCTGCGCGTTTATCAAGCGATCTGTCGCACGGATGCAGGGATTTAACGACCTGATGTGGAGGCTTTTCATACGCTATTAAGCGGCCTCGGATGAATATATGCCTGGGAATCGCCAATTATTTATTTATAGCTCAATGCTTACTGACGTTGACATTGAGCCTCTTTTTGGTTTTAATCCGCAGGCTTATAGAGAGTGGTAGAAAATCTTTCATTTATTTAAGGTACTACAGTGCCTTGCATTGATTTCTTTGTCAGGGGCACTGAGTATTTTGGTGTGTGTGATGACTGTAGCTGCGGAGCTCCCTCTCCCACCTCTTAGAGACCTCAACAATGGCCATCACTCAAGCGCAGACGATCAACACAACAGACTTAAGGACAATCGCACTGCCTGAGAGCTGCAATAGAAACAACACAAAGCAATAGAGACTTCAAGGAATGCTCAGCTTCCCCTAAAATGTCAAAAATTAAATGGTCAAATATGTACTGATGTGTTAGATCCTCACCATCAGTGACTTTTTCCCCACTGCCTCCTGTGAGCGGAGTTCCGGCCCAATTTTGGTGTTGCTATCAGCTTTCCATCAGCTGGAGGCGGAAGGAGACCGCTGCAAAGCGAGAGAAGACACGTCGCAGTGGTCTCCTTCCGAGCATGTAAACGCCGTGAAACGGTTGATGATGGTGCGTGCAGTGATATGAAGGAAGGGAAAATAGTACCGGGTAATTGCGAGGTTGGACTTTTTTGAACGCCTTTGAACGCATGTTGTTTTTTGAAGCAAAACATTTTACCCGTGTGACCCCAGCAACTAGATGGAACTACATTCTGCAACACCAAAACGCCAGAACTCCGCTCTTGAGACGCAGCAGTGGGGGAAGTCACTGCTGATGAACGACACTGATGGTGATGATCTTATACAGCTTCATGTCAAAAAATCTGAACTATCCCTCTGATATCTCATTGACTACAAATACGTTAGAACATGTTTATCCGGGAGACGAGTTCATTCTTCTCCTATATTCCCATTTGGTCAATGCCTTTGCCTGTAAATGCTGAGCGTACATGTCATTCAGTAGGAGCGCAACAGTTTTTTTCATTTCCTCGAAACTTGGTAAGATCTGGGGGTGAATGGAGCAGTGGGCGGAGCCTCGGCTGGCCTGGACACTGGGCTTCCGCATGATTAGATTAGATTAGATTCAACTTTATTGTCATTACACATGTATAAATACAGGCAACGGAATGCAGTTAGGCATCTAATCAGAAGTGCAAGGAGCAGCAAGTGCAGTGTGTTACAATATGTACAGCATGAGAAGTATATACAGATAGAGCAGTTATGTACAGTTGAGGCCAGTAAGAAAGGTGAATTTAAGTTATCATAAATATCGATGTATTATGAGTAGTGCACAAGTGTGCTATACCAATGTACAGATAGCTAAGTACTAGAAGTGGAATGAGGAGTCAATGCAGATATACAAATATACAAATGTGCTATGTTAATATACAGATGAGCTATACTAATATATAAGTGATAAGTATAGGATGTAGAGTAAGGAATATGTACAGGAAGGAGAAGTGTATGGACAATAAATACAATACCCATTGAACAGGTGCAGAGTACAAGTAATATATGTGTGTCTGTGGGGGGGGTATTCAGTGGGTAACAGAGTTCAGTAGGGAAATAGCTGATGGAAAAAAGCTTTTCCTGAACCTGCTGGTTTTCATCTTGAGGCTTCTGTAACACCTCTTGGAGGGGAGGAGCTGGAAAAGGTTATTGGCGGGGTGAGAGGAGTCCTTGATGATGCTACGTGCCTGTCGTAGACATCGCTTCCTCTGAACATCCTCAATGGCAGGGAGTGAAGTCCTAGTGATTCGTTGGGCGGTTTTCACCACCCTCTGCAGTGTCTTGCGGTCTGCTACAGAGCAGTTCCTGTACCATACTGTAATACAGTTTGTAAGGATGCTGTCAATCGCACAGCGGTAAAAGTTGCCTAGGATATCAGCAGACAGGTTGTTTTTCCTCAGCGTCCTCAAGAAGAAGAGGCGCTGATCGGCCTTCTTAATCAGGCTGGAGTCAATGTCCAGGTAAAGTTGTCAGAGATGTGCGTCCCCAGGAACTTGAAGCTGGAGACACGTTCAACAGCCATGCCATTGATATGGATGGATGGGGTCATGTGTCTCTCCCTTCTCCTTCCTGAAGTCCACAATGAGCTCCTCAGTTTTGCTGGTGTTGAGGAGCAGGTTATTGTCAGCACACCATGCAGCTAAGTGCTCAACCTCTGCCCTGTAGTCAGACTCATCGGTGTCTCTGATGAGTCCAATCACCGTGGTGTCAACTGCAAACTTAATGATGGAGTTGGATCCATACATTAGCCTGCAGTCATGGGTGAAGATAGAGTAGAGGAACGGGCTTAGTATACAACCCTGTGGTGCTCCAGTGTTGAGTGTGATAGTATTAGAGCAGTTGTGGCCTGACCTAACATGCTGAGGTCTGTTGGTCAGGAAGTGATCCGTGATCCAATTACAGAGGGAGGTACTGATTCCAAGATCTTCAAGTTTGGTGATGAGCTTGGAGGGGATGACTGTGTTGAATGCTGAGCTGAAATCAACAAACAGAATCCTAGCATAATTGTTATTGTTCTCCAGGTGTGAGAGATCACTGTGGATATAGCATCCTCTGTGCTTCTGTTGGTGCGGGAGACAAATTGTTGTGGGTCCAGTGTGGGGGGCAGGCATGTCTTCAGGTGTGCCAGGACCAGTCGCTCAAAGCATTTCAACACGATGGCAGTGAGTGCTACTGGGTGATAGTTGTTCAGGCACTTTGGAGGGGAGTGTTTGGGCACTGGCACAATGGAGGTAGTCTTGAAGCACGCTGGTACTACTGTCTGTGCAAGAGACAGGTTGAAGATGTATGTGAGGACCCTGCTAGCTGTTCAGCACATGCTCTGAGCACACGTTCAGGGATGCCATCAGGGCCAGCAGCCTTGCGTGCATTGATTCGACTCAGTGCGTTACAGACGCCAGTGGGGCAGAGTTTGAGGGTCAGTTTGAGGACTTTTCCTTGTTGTCCTTGTCAAAACAGGCACAGCTCGTTGAGGAAGGACACATTCATGACTGTCGGGGAGGAGTCACTGGGCTTGAAGTCTGTGATTACTTTTATGCCTTGCCACATGCTTCAGGGGTCGGAATTGACAAAGTGTTCCTCCACCTTCCTCTTGTAGGCTAGCTTGGCTTGTTTGATGCCCCTCTTCAGGTCCGCCCTGGATGTACTGTAGGCCTGTGTGTCACCTGATCTAAAGGCACTGTTACGTGCCTTCAGCTGAAGCTGCACTTCTCTGTTCATCCATGGCTTCTGATTAGGATACGTGGTGATCTGTCTCTCTGTGGTGACACTGTCAATTGTGGAGTTGATGTATTCCAGTACTGAGAAGGAGTAGGAGTCGATGTTTGCGTGGGAGCCACAGGTAGCCTGGGAGGCAAACTGATTCCAGTCTGTGTCTTTAAACCTGTCCTGGAGTACAGAGTCAACCCCCGCTGGCCACACTTTGATGGTCCTCACTGATGGCTTCACATGGTTGATGAGTGGTAAGTACTTGGGGTTGAGAAACAAAGAAAGGTGATCAGACTGTCCCAGGTGGGGGAGGGGTGTAGCTGTGTTGGCTCCAGCAATGTTTGTATAGACGTACAAGTACAAAGTACATAGTTTTGTCCCCTCTAGTGTGGCAGGAGACATGCTGGTAGAACCTTGGAAGTACTGTCCAGAGGTTGGAGGGGTCAAAGTCACCCGCCACAAGCCGCACTTCTCTGCCTCTGGGTGTGATAATTGGAGGATCAGTTGAAAGGCCGAATTCCCTTTTTGATTGACAGCTATTGTGAGATCTACACCGTCACTGAGCATTGGGAGTTCAGTCCCCTCGCAGATTTTGCAAGTGAAGTCAATAGACAAACCAACCCATTTCTTGGTGTTTGCTTGGCGGAATTGTCTGACCATTTCCATTGTATGTTTCTTACACTGTACGGAGGGCAATATTTACGTATAAAGAAATGTATTTAGGCCGACAATGAGCTTCCGCCACTGAAGCAAAGGAATAAATGAAAACAAGGCTGCCAATTTACTCCCATCCATAGGAATTTTTGTAAGAACGCATTGGGAAAAATAGAATCTGTCATGTCCAGCGATGTCAGCAGCGAATTGGAGGATCACGGACGACAAGTAAAGCAAAGGCTGGAACAGGCACGAGGAGAAAAACTAGGCTGGTAATTGAAGTGGACAGTATGTGTATGTTCTTTGGTTGACATTTCGCTGATCCGAGCGTTCTGATGTGCTATTTGTTGCAACAAAGACAGCTACTGCCTGGATGTTTGATTGCATCGCATGACTCCTGCTCTGCTGTCAGACGCTGCTCAATGACGTGACGACTGGTGATCCTATCACTGTCTGTATGTGTGGAAGGGGGAGTGCTGTGGTTGTGATTTTTTTTCTTTATTTTTTTAACAAAACTTCTGCTCGTGGGTGGACAGCCGTGACATTATCCACGCATGGTGTCACCGCAGATTTTTATAGAAGCTTGCAAAAATGGCGTCATTCTAAGCTCGGCCATAAAGGGATTCCCATCATTGACGTGGCGAAAATGTATTTCACGCCGTAAAAAAACATTTGGGATCGGGGAGTAAACATTAACAAGAACGTACACTTGTAACTCTCCAGTGCGTAAAAGCCCGCATGGGCTCTTTAAGTATAAATCATTGATATCGCTGCTTCCCCGAGCCCCGCTGTCCTCACCGACATCTGTGCATCTGCCACCTGAGCCTAAGTGGCAGCTGCACGGCTCATGCAGGTAGCGACACGGGAAGGGGGTGTGTGTGTGTGCCAGAGAATTAAGGGGAGGAGAAGTGTGTGTGTGTGTGTGTGTGTGTGTGTGTGTGTGTGTGTGTGTGTGTGTGTGTGTCAGAGGAGCGCAACCCACGCATGTGTGGTGCTTCCTTTTTCCGTAGGTGATAAGCAGCACGCACCACCAACCAGCAGATTGATCACAGGAGTGGATGCAGGATGGGCGGGGTAGGAGGATGTGTGTGTGTGTGCGTGGAAGCGGGGGGGAGTTCTACTGGGGCAAGGAGCCAATAAAATATCACATCTGCATTAAAATGGCATCTACGGGGTCCTACCACAGACCCCGCTATTTCAGGGATGCCTATTTAAAGGCTGTTGAAGTGTGGGCTCTCTGCATCGCAATAGCACCGTCTCCATTATTTATGGCCCTCATCTCTATTTTACTGGTTTACCAAGGTGTGCGTGTGTGTGTGTGGGGGGGGGTTGTGGGGGGGGGCACAGCCGTCATCACGCCGCTTGAACAACATGTGCTTAATGATATCACAAGCTTGAGAGGACTGGTGGGGGTTGGGGCAAGGGGCGGAATGAAGAGGCAGAGGAAACGGTTGAAATGTGCATTGTGTGTG
>CAESWR010001310.1:66842-80496 GCA_903171835.1 Mullus surmuletus
GAATGCCATGTCCATATTATCGCCGGATGCTGATGGCCGCGGACGGGGAGCCGCTTGTTGTGTGTGTGTGTGTGGGGGGGGGGCGCGGTGTTGTATACCCCCCCACCCACCGGCGACTCTCCGCCCATCGGCGCCCTCGTACTGTACATGCCTCTCTCTCTCTCTGCTGGTGCATTATGGTTACCTACCTCATCACTGCTTTTATTGGCCTTTCGCTCAGGTCTTAACGAAGGAAAACACGTGGAACAATGTGGAGGAATATACGCTCACATAGATGTAAATATTTTATCATTGTTCATGTTCTTGTGGTGGGGGGGGGGGGTACATACACTGTACGCCAACTCCAAACATACACACGGAGGGAGACGCTTAGGACTCAACGGTTCATAGTTAGTTTGCAATGGATGTGGATTTTTTTTGTTTTTTGTATTAATAAGTGTCACTGGTAATTGACTTCACAACTGGAAATGAAGTATGGAAGCGGGTGGCGCGCACAACTCTAACACACACACACTCACACACCCGGGAGCCTGAGAGGTCGCGACCTGGCACATTGGAGAAAAAAACTCTCAACAGTTAGAGATATCCAAATATTATTAAAGCTGTAGACCTGCTTTGGTGTGGGGAAAAAAGAGGTTAAAAAAAAGAAAAAAGAATGATAATTAAATAGATAAATCTGACTTTACTAATTTG
The DNA here is from genome assembly GCA_903171835.1 of Mullus surmuletus. NCBI lineage: Eukaryota > Metazoa > Chordata > Actinopteri > Syngnathiformes > Mullidae > Mullus > Mullus surmuletus. Next base: position 67,536 of record CAESWR010001310.1, read on the forward strand.
TTCAGGTTGTGTCAAAAAGCTTCCTGTAAATGTGCAGTTTGGAGCCTAGACGACAGTTATAGACCAAAAATGGAGCCAAAGGACTCGGATCATTGGGCTGAAGGAGCCACGTGGCGCCTTCATAAAGAAGCTTTAGCTCGCAAACTAATGTGGAAACTTGTTTTTTTCTCCAACTCTCTGTGCCGCTTCGTCCTCCGACCCCCGGCGACATTCCATGTCAGAGTCGGGCATGCCCGCCGCCACCACCGCTGACACACACTCGGCATTTTAGTGTCCGTTTTTGCCTGTTTTTTTGTCTGCCAGATCTCTCCTCGTAAGCATTTTACTGTATTTAATTGTACAATTTGGTATTAATATCATGTTATGAGTGTTTTTGGGGGGGTGGGGGGGCGGGGTGAGGGAGGGTGGGGGGCAGTCAAAATAGCCGAGCAAATCAGCTGCTTACATATTTATTAATGACCAATGTTTGATTCCTGATTGTTCTGACTCAAACCAGCTTCTCTTTGTCCCTTCCTTCCTTCCTTCCTTCCTTCCTTCCTTCCCTCATCGGTCAACAGTAATTTCAGGTTAATCTCCCCCACGCCCCCATCTGTTGACAGGTTGCATCGTGGTAGCGTTTAAGACCGACCACCCGGGAATGTTTACATCAGGGGTCCCCAAACTACAACCCGCGGGCCACATCCGTCTCACCTAAACAATTTGATTGGCCCACTTAACGATCACAAACAATCCGTCTAAACATAGCGCATTTTTTAGAATAGCATTTTCTTATTATAACATTTTTGCATTTAATGATTAAGGTTGGCATTCTAATTAGAATTTACTTCAGTTTTTAACTATTCACAATAGTAGCTAATTTTCACCCCCTCACACACAATTTTAAACAGCAGTGGACAGATGACCAATGCAAAGCAAGGAAAATGCAATTAGTCTAATCTGCAAAGAAACAATGGCGGTGTTCAAAGAATTTAATACTGGCCAACACGATGACATCTGCCACAAAGGGCAGCTGCAACAAATGATCATTATAATCACCACAGTAATAGTGGTTGCCACTTTGGCCCATATCATTTCCTGTTATAGACTGACCCAATCACAGAAAAGAAAGTTGATGTGGCCCCCACTGTAAAGAGTTTGGACACCCCTGGTTTAGATGATCAGACTCCGATAGGGGGTCGAGTTGTTCTCTCACTAAAAGCTCCATCCATGACCAGATGACTCCTTTCAATACAGCCATCAGCCAACCAAATCCTCTTTCAGTCAACCAGCCTCCTTTTTATTTCTCTTTCTTCCCGCCGTTGTAGAATAAAGTCCGGACAGGGAGAGGGTTTGCTCAGGGACTCTGATCCTCACGTTTGTGGCGGCGGGCCTTTTTTTTCCAGGGTGCTTTTAGGGATTTGCCTCTTTGAATTCTGCTCCTGCACCAGACACTGTGGCTATACAGTAAAAAGGGGCGGCGGGGGGAGAAGGGGCGTTTATTTAACTTGGACGACTAAAAAGTACCTGTCGCTGAGCCTCGAGCCATATTGACTTCTACATTCGAAATCAAATTAATGCATTTAAAATGATCTGTCATGCAAAAATGCCAAATATTCAAATTTCAATTGTGAGGATTTGAGATTTCGCTGCTTTTCCTCAGCACAAGGAGGCCAAAACGCTTGTAGATGAAGAAATTAAGAGGCGGCTGCCATGGTTTCACTCCCAAACAAGGTGATTGGCAGGTGACATTAAGAGCTGCAGGGTTGCTTCATTTTTTATTTTTTTCTTCTTACACTCAGGTTCTTATTATGGAAAGGTACTGGGCTCAGTGGAGGTTACTGGGCATGCAGAAGGTTTTTTTTAATCTTTTGGACATGATGCCAGCACTTCACATGCAGGTCTTTCTTTTGTATTATGCATAAACTGACCGCGGATCACGAGATAGACCTCAATAGCCTCAAAGCTTCATGGGTGGAAATTGAGGGGGGGGCTGCGAGAGGAGGCGGAGTTTCCTGCAACCAGCCTCTGCTTTACACCCTTTACATTACGCGCCATCAGTCGCCGTGGCACCCAAACCATCATCCGATATGATCGATTACAATTTCCAACAGCATTTATCTTCATGGTGTTCCACTAAAGAGACCCCCTAACCCTTTACCCCTCCGGGCGACTGTCCATGTCAACAAATACCCCACTCAAATAATTTATAATCTTGTCAAATGGTGACTTAAATGTAATTGTACTTTAATGTTTGAGATCGGTATTCTATTTTCTATACCTCTGTCAAAAAGCAAGGTTGACTCCAATGTATTTAAAGGTACAGTAGTAGGCAGAGACACCCCCGCCCCCAACCCCCCCACCCCCCCTAATTCCCCTCTCCCCCCCAAATGGTAGATCTGCATGAGCCAACGACGAGCTAACGTGGTATTTTCTAGCTAAGATGAAAAGTGTTAGTTAATCATTATTGGACTTTGTGATGGTAACACTGTGATATTTAGCCAACATATTGGCAGAGAATAATGTTGTGATCTCAATATGGTGCTATTGCTGGTCCTGTCTCACCATTGTCCAGTGTTTTGATGGTGTGTTACCATGGAGATGGAGAATCAATGAGTGACCTTTTTTGGGGTTGATGTGTCTGAGTCCCCCCCCCCCCCACCCGATATCCGATGATCGCCTCATCCTCATCCTGTTCCCACCACTCATCCTCGTATGAGTGACTTCAGGGTGTGTGTATGTGTCTGTGTTGAAGGGGTGGGGGTGGGGGGTGCTGCTGCTGTCAGTTTCCTTTCACTAAGTGTCGTTGCTCGGGGAGAATTTGTCTGTTCCGTATCGATGTTGTCAGCTCGACTTAAGGACATTCAGTCACCCGTTGATTTGGACCGAGCAGGTGTGATCCACTCTTGCATCCTGTCTTTTGGAGTTACTGTCAAACATGGAGAGGGGAAGCGACACTATCCGCTCCCAAAGACGCCAAAACACGGAAAAAATATGGTTACCATACAGGGCAGAGGGTCCGTGGATCATTCCTACATTCCATTTTCAATTCAACCCTTAAGAGTTCCTGGGTACGTTTTTTGTTCAGTTGTTTTTTTAACCATTTAGAGGGTCAAAATCACTACAAAATATTTGATATGTATCTTTCAGGCTAAAGCTGATTTAGAGTTGGAACAAATATTAATTTATGATATTGTTACAGCACTCATTTGGAAGGAGATGATTTTGACCACAGGAACTAATAAGAGAGTTTGCTGTAAAATCTGTCACTGAAAAAAAAACAAGAATGCATCAGATGCACTGTTGCTGCTAATCATTGACCCATCTGAGGCTCTAATAATAATGCTAATTAAATCCTCCTTGAATTGCATTTTATGGAAATTTGAGTATATTAATTTTTTTAATTAAAATACTGTGGAGTTACTTGAACAAACAATTTAGAGGGTTAAAATCCCCCCAAATAATTGATATTTGATATATGTACATATATATACATATGTATATACTGTATATATATATTTCAGTTAGTTAAAAAGATTGACTCATTCAAAGTGGAAAAAACACTAATATATGTTGTTTTCACTGCAGTTTTTAGGGAGAGAAATGCAATGTTCTGAGGGAAATTAAGACATTTTTTTCAAGGAACTCTTAAGGGTTAAGATAAAAAGAAAGGAAAAATTGGTTGAAAAAACATTTCCCCTCCCTCTAATTTGTCTGAAAATTTGGTCAAACTTACGCGACCTGGAAGTATGTTTTGGTCATACACGCATCGCCGCAGCGTACTACGTTTCCACGGCAACCATATATGCAGACATCCAGTACGAGCGATACTTTCACTTGTTTCATCCAGTTTGCCCAAATAAATACGGGTTAGATGGCGCAAATGATCAGTCAAATATTATACTTGAGGTTGACTTTTATTGTGAAGGGTACACGCAGACAGACCGGATGGAGACGGGGCTCGCTATGGAAACATGATGCAATGCTACTTTCAATCAAAACCCAGCTTGCGTGTGCTCCATTTTTGGATTCTGTCATTTAGATGTGAGCATAAAATTATGCTATGATTTAAAAACAATGATTTTTTTTTGTTATTGAAAAAAACTAATTGAAAAATAAAAAAATAAATGTGTTGAAAATGGGATGAGCAAATGATGGACGGCCCCGCATGGTGCGTTTGCAAGTGCATCCAAAACAGGAAGTTGCTTGTGGGGCCACAACTGGAACAGAAAGCTGGTTTTAGTACTTTTTTCTTTTTCTTGCATTGAATTCCCACACTTCATTAGGCACACCCGGGCCGCGTAATGTGATCCAATTACACCAGCTTGTCACCGAGATAATAAAGTTTAGTCTCGATCGCAGCGACAGAAAGATTTTAATTTCAACCACTAGATAGTAATTGATGCCGACGTTTTGGGTGTGGAATGCAAAGATTCAGTGTCATCGCACCCCACACACACAAAGGCAGGCAGATAATTTCTTCTCCAACATAAATTTCTCATAGCTAGGTGCTCAAGAAAAAAAGAGCAAAAGTTAACAAACTCGTGTCTTGAATTGCACTTTTTAGTCTAAAAGTAGGAAATCTCACCACAACAAAGGTCAGGGGGAGGAGGGGGCGGGGCCTCTGCGTAGTCACTGGAGTCGCTTTCACACCACAGTTCATTAACACTCACACACAATATGCATTTGATCTATGCAGTTTTCCTTTCTTTCTTTTCTTTTAAATCGATGCAGGGTTCAAACACGGTGCCAACCTTAAAAAAAACAAACCAAAAACCACCAAGCATGTTCACTCCTGTCGCGCGTCGTCTTTGTTCGTTTGTCATGCCAGAGGCCTCCTGGACTTTGGGAAGGAACGAAGGGGAGAACAAATCACAACTGCACGTCATCTCTGTCTGTCTGTCCGTCTGTCTGCTCACCTGTGTGTGTGTGTGTGTGTGTGTGTGTGTGTTGTTGTTTTTTTGGGCTTCTCCGTCTTGTGTTTGGAGGTCGCTTCCTCCGTCTGCTACAGTTTAATTCAGGTCAAGATGAGATGACGTGAACACTCTCAGAGCATTGTCAGGGATCACGACTCTGTGTCTCCTTAAGATTATTTTGTTCTATTCTCTCTCTCTATCTCTCTCTCTCTCTCTATCTATCTCTATCTCTCTTACCCTCTCTCTCTCTCTCTGTCTGGTTCCTCATGACCAAGATGTCGCAAATTTATGAATTGGTATACATATCCACATATACTGTATGTACCGTATGTGTGTATGTATATGTGTAAAAAGGTTAAATAGACCATTTTAGTGGTTTGTATTGTTTTAGGGTTCATTGTGCAACACTGATTGAAGAAAAAAAACAATAACAGTTATAATAAACTAGATCTAGTAATAATGGACGGCTTCCTCTCGTCATTGTGTGTGAGGAAAGAGTGTGATTTACAGTACAGCAGAAGATTGACGTCTTCTTCCTCTCAATCAATCCCGGAGCAGGCGTCTGCGCTTCCTCCCCGCCCGGCTCAGCACATTAGCTCACGGCCGGCCGGCCAGACAAAGGCGATGGAGCCGCGGGGCCTCAGAGCTGCGGGTCGATGAAGGTCGGTGCCGGTCCCTCTAATCACGCCAATCCCAACGCGTGACAGAACCCCGGAGACCAAAGAAGAAGGAAGAGTCCGATACGGATCAGATGCTCCTTCGCGGGTTTTTAGGGAAGGAGGGTTTAATTTTTTCCAGTTCAGACCATGTGGATGTACGTGGAATTTAAAGTGAAGCAGAAGAAGAAGAAACATGGCTGACTGTTTTACTCGCATTTAGTTCCACCGAAAACCATCTCGGCTGTATCATGGTTTTTTATTCTGACTGATCATCCAAACACATGATTTCCTCTCCCAGCTCCCTCCTGTACACTCACATTTGGATGGATGGATGGATGGATGGATAGATAGATAGATAGATCTGTCAGATGAAAGATTATTATGGATGGATGGGTGGGTGGGTGGATGGATAGATAGATAGATCGGTTGATAGAAAGATCGGTTGATCAATGTTGAGGATGGATAGATGGATAGATACTTTATTAATATTAGTATTTCATAACTCTGAGGTCAAATCATTAGAGCTGCAAATAATCATTATTTCATTAACACGGAGGAACAGACAGGTGTGCAAGATAGCAATAGCAACAATACTGTGATACTTGTGTGTTTTGTTTTTTTTCAAGTTAGAAACTAGGTCAGATAATAAATGAATAGGCGATGTTGCCGCGGTATCTATGTAGGAAGCCAAACCTGCTCCGTGGCAGGTGCTGTACTTTTCGAAACCATTGAATTCCATTTATTTAAATAATTGAACTTGCTACAATCTTACAAGATTTCAGATCCCCCTACACACACACACACACACACACACACACACACACACACACATTACAAACCATTAGCATAATCCGGTCGGAATATCTGTGTGTTTTTCTGCATGCATTTGATGTTCAAATTATTCACCACTTGTTTTGATTTAGTAGTGTGTGTGTCTGTGTGTGTGTGCAGGGATTCTCTTCACATGTTGCCAGGTTTTTACTCGTGCTCGGCGATGACGGAGGTGAGTGCTTATGTCAAGGATGTCCATTACAACACGTACATGCACACACACACCTCCGTGGGCGGGTTTACTAGAGAGACAAACAGCCGAAATGTTTTCCACAAGCTCCTCTTTCTCTTGTTTGTCACACACACACACACACACACACACATATATAACAGGCCAGACTGGCCCGTGTAAAGCAGTGAAACCCTATACCCGGCTGGACCACCTCCACTGGGCCCCTGCTCCTAGTGACCCCGCAGCATTTAAAGTGAGTTTAGAAAGGGGACCTCAGTTTCCCAGAGAGCCCACAGGAGGCGGGCGGGGGGGCCGGCGGGTTGGGGCAGTGGGTGGGGGGGGGGGGCGCAGCTGTCTTCTGGCTTCTCACACCGCACGCCTTTTAGCAGCTCAAAGGGAGCAGCCGAGAGGGAGGGAGGCCAGAGGTCAAACCAGCCAACTTTCATACCCGCCTACCTCTGATGTTCCCTCGTCTTTTTTTTCTTTCATTTTTTTTTCTTTTTTACTGTTTCCAGATTTCCAGCCGTAACACACTTCCCAGGTGACATCCCCGCTCCCACGTCGCAAATAATCGAAACCGTCTTGTCAGCTCCTGTTTCTTTTTTAAATGCACTTTGTGTGTGCCTGTGTGTGTGTGTGTGAAAGAGAGAGACTTCCTCACTTACTTTAGTCGTTCTGCAAGGCCTTTAGGAGCGGAAACAATACATTTTGTTTCAATCAGGGTGTAGAAACTCCCTCATTATTGGATTTTTTATTTATTTTTTTAGATTGACTGGAGGATTGTACAAACGACATAGCGATTATTCATTCATTTATTTATTTATTTATTAAACAACTCACCTTATCTATAAAGCCAATTAAAGCATTTATTTATGTATTAATTAATTAATTTATTTATGGAAGGAAAGCAGCCAACATAAATATCGGTGCAGGGGACCCTTCATTAATTGTCACACTGCCATCTCGTGGCCAAAGTATTTATGAAAGGGGGAGTGCTTTAAAACTACAGAATAATACTTTAAATCAATTCTATTGGGTGGGATCAAAAGTGCTTTTGTGCTCAAATGTAACCAGTGTGTCGATACTTTATAAGCTATACATTGATGAAAGGAAAGGTGTTATGCTGATGCACATTCAGGACACACATTTGGACACAGTTTTTGTGTGTGTTTCATGTGTTTAAAGGAGACTTCAAGACATTTTCACTGCAGATGTGGAGATCTGGATGTTTTTACGCAGCCGTCGGTGTGTTTCTGCATTAGCGACTTTTGCCTTTGCTGACCGACAAATGATACACACCGCAGGAATCATGTCACATTGATGTTAAAGCAGAAAACATCCTTTGGACACCAGTTGCGAAGACAGCCAACTGCCTTTGTTAGAGACGACATTAATCCTGACGAGCTGCTGCTCCGAAAACAAGCAAGTGATTGAAGCAGGTCTAGAACACAGAGTACAACCTTGTGTCATTTGTAGATATTATTATTACGGTCTGATTACGGTCAGTATTTTTAAGGTTAACTGAGGTGGCAGATCTTTACTTCCTGCTCTCATGGGAGGACAAGACACTGAACCTACAAATTCAAAAAATGTAGCATAACTACTAGTTATTATTTGTATTTTCCTCTGTTTGCTGTTAATGCACTGTAACTATTGTAATTAATAGTTATTGGTAGCATTTCTCTCTGTTTCACCAAAAAGTTAAAAAGCCTTTATTATGGCATGGCTGGTAGATAAAAAAACAAGGACCAACGCGTTTCAGCTACCTACCAGCCATGACATAATAAAGATTTTTGGTGAAACAGAGTTGCCTTGGTTCCAAGTTTTTCCTGCATTCTACTTTTACTGCCATATTATATGGGCAAGGATTCTACTTGACGGATTTTTTTCTTTGCATATGCTTTGCACCCTCACCCAAGAGCACCTGTTTCGCTGATTTTACCTAAAGATCCACACAGCGTTTCCACGCCCCTTTTTTCTTCAGTTTACACTTGTCAGGCCAAAGAATAATCAGTAGTAGTATTCGCTGTGTTATTATATTGTGTATATATAAGTACGAGTTTTCAGTAGTAGCTTACTGTATCATTCTTTTGTGTGTTATTACACTGTATTTATCAACCATTACTGTGTCATAAAGCTTTGAATATTTCAATGTCTCTTTACTTGGGCATCACTACAAGCTAAACCGCCTCTTGTTTATCACACGTCACGCTGTGACCGTGTTTGCCATCGCTCTCTGTAGAAGAAAAAGACGCCATCTTTCGTTGGCGTCACCCGTGACGCCAACGTGAGATGGAGTGTAACACGGCGGCGTGTGACTGATGGAGAATGTGGGCATTAACATGCTGAGGCCACAGGAGACGTGGCACTGAAAGCATTAATGGAGTGACTGTTTCTGAGGAAAGGAGGGCTGATGTGAGTGGAACGTGTGCCGAGGGAGTCATTGCGCCGGAGCCCAACTATGCGGCCTGTATGGATGCCCTTATAACACATTTATAAGTATTTGAGAGATAAATTGGGTGGCCTTTTCAATGGAATTGAGCGTGCCTACACGCATGCAGAGATATGCAGTCATCATCTGTGACACAGCCTCTCCTGTCCATCAAATTCCTCCTCATTTATCAATCACACACACACACATACACACACACACACACACAGAAACTGTGACTGAGGGACTGCTCACCGGTTAACACATACCCAGGCACCCTCAAGAAAGAAATAGGGGGGGTGGAGAGGAGAGGAGAGGAGGAAAGAGTATGGGGGAGGGGCAGCAGCGGAGATATCACATCCCCTGTGAGCACGGTGGCGGAGATGTGTGGTTCAGGACAAAGGAAGGAGGGAGGGCGGGATGGAGGAGATCTTGTGCAGGCGAGGAGATCAGAGGAGGATGATGAAGGTGGCCGCTGGTGTGAGAGGAACGCTCAACCAAATCTGTGCGTGTTTTTTTTTTAATCAAAGACGATTCTCTCCTTCGTTAACCCTTTAGACCCATTCGAAATTTCACTGATGGCAACATTAAGGACCGTGTAGCTTGCTCCACCCTAAAAAATGTAATCAAAAATGAATGACGATATCAATTATTTTTTTGTTTTTTAAATGTTTACATTTTTTATTCAGCTTTCCAACGATACCAATATGGATGTATAAAAATCGAAAATTCACTACCAGGCCAGTTTACAGAACACTGGTTTTAATTTGTTGGCTTTTTTTGCTGCTTTGTGCCGCTATTGTGTGGATTAGCTCTGCACCACCGATTTCATTCACACAAGTGTTGGACTTGGTTTTATTTCAAAGAAAGACTGAAGTCTGTTATTCATTTGATCTAGATGTTTGTTTTTTTTACTGGATGATTCCTGTCAGAATTTGGACTGGAAAATCCCATAAATTCAGCCTTTGTCATGGGTTATAATGGGGCTCAATGGAGGCCCTAAATGGTCCTTAATTAGTCGTTTCCTCATAACTTTTAATCAATAAAATATGTTTCACGCACTTTTTGTGAGGCTATTACTTATTTATATAATAAATAATGGATATAACGTTACCACAGTCAAAATGGCAGGGCTGTCAGAAGCAAAACGAACCTAAATGGTTCCTTATGTAGCAGGAGGATAAAAAGGAACCACAGTAGGAACCCTCTGGTGGTCTCCAAGCAGTTCTTGATATTCTGGTATTCATCTGAGAATCACTGAAATTTAATTTGTGCAAATGGTGGCATTGACCTCGTATGGTTTCGGCTCTCCAAAATTGAAAACAAAAGCCGGTGGATTACTCCCTGGAGAATCGGAGATGCAGACGTGAGGAAGGGTCCACAAAGGCAACATGAAAGCCCCCCAGCACCCGCCGGCTCCACAGCGGGGCAGCCCGCAGCATGCTGACAGCAGCTGATAGAAGCCCGGCCCTCGCAGAAGGTAGAACAAGTGGAACCAGTGGACACCCACAACTAAGAAAACTGTTCCTCACATTTATATAGCAAAGATTCATCAATAATAAACCAATTCTCATGGATGTTATTTCTAGTTTTCTCTGATATTATGAAACAAATGGTAACACTTAAAATACAACCCGGTAAGTACCTGGTAATTGCATGGTGTACCAGGGACGATGCTTGTACTCGCATCGTAGATACTAGCATCATCCCTCTTAGTATTGGGGATGATGCTGCTATCTAAGTACCAAGTAAGTATCACCCCTGGTACAAGAAGGATAAGGATGGAATCCACAATGTAAGTACATAGTAAGTGTTGTCCCTGGTACTAAGAGGGATAAGGCTGGAATCTACTCTGAAAGTACCAAGTAAATATCGTCCCTGGTTCTAAGAGTCATGATGCTGGTATTTACTTTGCAAGCACCAGTATGATCCCCGGTACTAATAGGGATGGTGTTGGTATCTGCCATGTAAGTAACAAGTAAGTATCATCCCTGGTACTAAGAGGGATAAGGCTGGTATCCACCATGTAAGTACAAAGTAAGTACCATTCCTGGTACTAAGAGGAATGATGCTGGTATCTACTCATTAAGTACCAAGTTAGTATCATCCCTGGTACAAAGAAGGATAAGACTGTTATCTACCATGTAAGTACAAAGTAAGTATCATTCCAAGTACTAAGAGGAATGATGCTGGCATCTACTCTGTAAGTACCAAGTAAGTAAGTGATTTCACTTCAAACAAGGTGTTAGATGGCTATACAGCTGTGACTAAGTATGTTACGATACAATATACTTTATTGTTCTGCTCATGGAAATTAGCGTTGGGGTCAGAAGCTGCACCACAGATGCCCTCACAGCCACAATTACATCATCAGGCATACCAGTACCAACAATTACATAACAGTACTGCGTATATCCACTAACATAGCACATACACACACACACTATACAGACGTAATTCATTACGAAAGATCACCATGATCAAAACACTACACGCATTATTGGACATCTTCCTGTTGGAACGAATTAAATCTTATAACAGCTACATTTACATCATCACAGCCACGTCCCACCATGTTTCTGAGGCAACCAGCTACCGTGAATAGGTATTATCCTGCAGTGGAAACACACCAGGGGCCTCATGTATCAACGCCATTTACTCAAGAAAAAGGTGCGTTCGCAAGGATCGGAGCTCACGATGGGATGTATCAACCCTGAAAAGTTTGTCGATCCTTGCGCCTGTCATGGCAGCTCTGGAGGTGCCGTAGAAGTTTGCTTGAAGCCCGATTGTTGCGTGAGCTGCACTTTGGTCCGTTGGCGACAATGTGTGGCGATGTTTGGTGACCAATGCTGGACTGGGACAAGGAAGTGGCTCGGGAAATTTACCACCAGACCGGCTCACTCAGTTGGGGGGGCGGGGAGGGGGGACAGCTTGTGACGTCGGACCGGGCGTGGGGTAGGTGACGTCGGAGCGGGGGGGTGTGCTTGCAACATGGGGGGGTCACATCTAAATGCCAGTTGGTTTACGTAACTCCCCGTAACAATGATTAGCAGCAACATTGAATTTGAGGTATTCCGATTTTTTCTGCAGTGACTGATATATATTAATCATACATTCATATTTTTTCCAACTGTAAATTAGTCATCCGTGTTAATAATTTTCAGACTAACTTGCTTTTTCTTGTTTGTTGTTTGTTTTAAGGAATTTTCACCCTCTAATGGTCAAAAAACATCTGGACAAAACGCATCCCTCACAACTCTTAAAGGGTATTTACTTTTTTCTCTCTACTTACTTTATCTTATTTGTACGTTTTACAGTGCTGGGGAATAAACAACTTCAATGAGAGAAAAATGAGGAAAAGATCAAGCTGATGTTCTTATTTGCTATGAAAAATGCCACGTGAGTCACGGTAACAATATTTGAGCGTTTGTAATCAAATTGAGTTGATTGTCTGATGTGATTTTCTTTTTGGCTAAACAAGCTAATAAACACATTTAACTGACAAACCTACAAAATCGTTTTGCTTGTTTTACACTTGTGTGATCTCTCTATTTTGGCACAAAAAAACAACTTTCCCACATGTTGCCCGTCTTCTCTGCTGGAAGGTTTTCTTTTTGTATTTTCTTTTTTGCTCCTGGCACAGCAACTGTGAGAGCCAGGCCGCTCCCCCGTGTGTGGCCACGCCCCGGGGTCTAATTAATACAACACGCTGAGCCTCCATATGGCTGCGTGTGATTAAGAAAACTGGGCGGAGGGGAGATGAAGAGGAAGTCAGCCGGGGTGGGACACCGCTCGCCGACATCATGTCCTCGCCCAGGTTTCCTCCATCGAGGGAAGAGAGCACGCGAGCCGCAACAATTGTACTCCGTGCGGCGAAACGGGAAGCCAACCTTGGAGCAAAGATTAGTACCCTGAGGAAAATCAATACGTAAAACATTTGAGTCAATCAAAGAGACAACGAATACCATCTTTTTTT